>OX246737.1:74849627-74934627 GCA_945910005.1 Isoperla grammatica | reverse complement strand
TGTGCTATTATGTGGGGGGCATTCTCTCTCCCCCCCCCCCCCCCCATTGATGCCTTCTTCAAGTGTCCCGAAAATAATTGTGCCCCCCCACCTACCCCCCCATTTATAAACCTCTGTGACTATGTAAGAATAATAGTAAAAACCAGAACATAAAAAACAAACCCCGCTAATAATCGAACACATATCAGGCGAATGTAGGTAGAGGTGGCTTGGGTGTAGTGTCACGAAAGAACATCGCACAAACACTCACCCACTTGATTTTGAGCTACAACAAAATTTCAAAAAGTTTTGTTACCGTCTCGACGAGATATTGAGATCAGTATTAGTTTCATTTTCAAAATCGAAAATAAATTAATCGTGTTACGACACCCAATTAATATGCATCCTTTTTCATGGAGTCCCACTGTGTCTCGCAACCCTTGAGATGCAGGTAGCCACCGCAAATTAGTAACGGTCTGTTGGGAGGGGGGACCTTCATCTTTTGTTTGGTGAGAACGAACTACCGTGGAGCTATCTGTGGCAAAGTCTTGAACTCGGTGGAGAAAAACCTCGCGTTAACTGTCATATTTGAGGAAGTGCAGACATGTGGGAGTAAACCGATATAACACTTTATTTTTATCATCATGTGTGCAAGAATTTATTTCCCTATTACCAACAATATTTTCTAGGCAACACAAAATCGATTTTTATTCTAGCTCACGTCAAACACCCACAAGCTGTAATCAAAGTTACAAAGGAAAGTCAACAATTTTGACAAAAGCAACATTTTCAATATTTTTTATCAAATTTGTGGTTTCACTTTTCATGAATATTCGTTTAACGTTGCCTAGATCTAATATTTCTCTATAAGTAGGTGTAAATTTATGAACATCCCATTATTAGTTTTCGAGTAATCAGTTTACTGCCAAACATCTGTTCACGGCAGAGAAAACAGGTAAAACCACTCCTTCCGAACGCTCTTAAGGTATTTTTTTTTTTTTTAAAGAGAAAGATGATATTCAAAAGATTTGTTTGCTTTAAAACATTGAACCAACTCGCTCATCTGGCAACGCGGAGCGTTTTCCTAGTATGATATGCAAATGATTTATTTGATTTGATACATAAAAAAAACTCGCTCATCTGGCAACGCGGAGCGTTTTCCTAGTTAGATGAGCGCAGCGAAGCGGAGTGAATCTCTCCATACAACTCGGTCGGCGCTTTGTCTGTGTGTATGTTTGTATGTATGTATGTCTGTATGTGCGCTAAATTTTGTTCGTCGCGCACAGGTCAAACGGCTTGACGTATTTGGCTGAAATTTTCGGGCAACGTTTGTGACTTTTAAACTCGATGCTGTTAACATAACCAGCAAAATTCGTCAAGATGCCAACCTACAAAAAATTAATTACTGAAAAATATAATTTGTTTATTTATTTAATTAAATGAAAACTTACAAACGGATTTCAATAATGTTTCACTTGTGGATTTCCATCAACAGTACCAACACTTGACAAAAGAATCAATTTTGTAAGTTTATCCGCCATGTTATAAAAAAATATTGTTTATTTACTACAATAATTTCTTCATTTTTACAGTGTTCCACCGATATGATTCGCATTTGCGGACTATATCAGTTAGATGTACATAGTATACACCAAACATAGCGTACGTAATCATACCTATGCACTGTTATTTGGAATTTCGAAAGCTGTCATAAAATGGCTACAATGACGTAAGATGCCAACCTACAAAAAATTAACAACTGAAACACATGTTTTGTTTTTATTTAATTAAATTAAAACTTACAGACCGATATAAATAATTTTGTATATATAAGTCCACATTATTAGTACCAACACTCGACAACAGTTTTAAAATTGTAGCTTTAACCGTCATGTTATAAACAAACATTGTTTATTTACGGCAGTAATTTTCTTCGTGTTTACAGTGTTCCACCGATATGATTCGCATTTGAGGACCATTGAAGTTAGATGCACATAGTATGCTGCCGAAATGGCTTACGCAGTCAGACCTTTCTGACTATGTTTTTGGAATTTTGATAGCTATCATAGAATGGCTACAATGACATGTTATGTTTTATGACTTTCACGGCAAAAATGCAGAAAATAACAACGAACTTTGTAGACAAATTAAAAAGCTTTTATTATGATTTAAATGCGGGTATTGTATGATAAAACAATATTTCATGTTAGATATAGTCTGTATCTATATAATGGAACTTTCCATACACTGATCGGTTTAATAGTTGATGAATTAGAGCTTATTGAGTAGACCACGGCGGAATGAAATTATGCGGAAATCCATTGAAAAATCAACTCGAAGGTTTTAATTTATTTAAATAAAACTTCTCAACGGATTTAAATAATATTTCGTGCAGTCATTAGCAACATATTGACGACAATTAATTATATATACAAATTCTTAGTTTGTAACTTAAACCACCATCTTTTTTAAAATATCATGTGTACATTAAAAAGGTATTTTTTTGTTTTGTAAGAGTAATATGATATGCAAATGATATGCTTGATTTTCTTAAAAAAAAATCGCTCATCTGGCAACGCGGAGCGTTTTCCTAGTACTCTATAGATGTAACCTTTGTTTCATTAGATGATTAGATGAGCGTAGCGAAGCGGAGTGAATCTCTTCATACAACTCGATCGGCGCTTTGTCTGTGTCTGTATGTATGTATGTCTGTATGTGCGCTAAATTTTGTTCGTCGCGCACAGGTCAAACGGCAGGACGTATTTGGCTGAAATTTTCGGGCAACGTTTGTGACTACTAAACTCGATGCTGTTAACATAACCAGCAAAATTCGTTCAGATGCCAACCTACAAAAAATTAATTACTGTAAATTAAAATGTGTTTATTTATTTAATTAAATGAAAACTTACAAACGGATTTAAATAATGTTTCACTTGTAGATTCACATCAACAATACAAACACTTGACAAAAGTTTCAAAATTGTTAGTTTATCCGCCATGTTATGAAAAAATATTGTTTATTTACTACAATAATTTCTTCATTTTGACAGTGTTCCATATATATGATTCGCATTTGCGGACTATTGCAGTTAGATGCACATAGTATACACCAAACATAGCGTACGTAACAATATACCTATGCACTATTATTTAGATTTTCAAAAGCTGTCATAGAATGGTTACAATCACGTAAGATGCCAACCTACAACAAATTAACAACTAAAACACATGTTTTGTTAGTTATTTAATTAAATTAAAACTTACACACCGATATAAATAGTTTATTATATGTAAGTCCACATCAATAGTATCAACACATGACAACAGTTTTAAAATTGTAGCTTCAACCATCACGTTATGAACAAATAATGTTTATTTACGGCAGTAATTTTCTTCGTTTTTACAGTGTTCCACCTAGAGTTCGAAAATTTCATGAAATTTACCTTTTTGAAAGTTTCACTGAAAGTTTCAATGAAAGTTTCAAAAAATATTGAAATTTTGTGAAATATTCGATTTCCAAGAAGATTTTCAGGAATACAAACAACATTTTTAATAAATCAGTCATATCATTTTTCCTCCTACTTGGCCCTGCCCTCCCTTGCTGGACTCCTCTTATGATGACCCCCCCAATGTAGGTGGACCTGATTTGGAAGACGTCATATTATGACGCAAGCTGTCCAGTACGTCTTTAAACACCAACAATAATAATTATTATTATTATCAAGGCAGGGTTGCCTTTGGGTTGTTTCTCGAATGCATAAGATTTCAATAGCTTCAAATCTGTCTGGATGTCATTTGTGTCGAGTCCATTGCCACAATAGCTTTGGCATAAATCATATACTTATATATCAGTGGCAGACCCATCGATTATATAGATCGATAACTTTCGAACAATGAACAGCTTTAGATTAGTGCAAGGGCTGTGCTATCATTGAATCGTTTAGAACAATCTTTGACCATACCATGACCATACTTTAACCTTCATGGTATGGTCAAAGATTGTTCTAAACGATGCAATGATAACACAGCCCTTGACCATACGATGACCATACTTTGACCTTCATGGTATGGTCAAAGATTGTTCTAAACGATTCAATGATAACACAGCCCTTGCACTAATCTAAAGCTGTTCATTGTTCGAAAGTTATCGATCTATATAATCGATGGGTCTGCCACTGATATATGATTTATGCCAATGCTATTCTGGCAAAGGACTCGACACAAATGACATTCAGACAGATTTGAAGCTATTGAAATCTTCAAATAGCTTTTGATTTGAAAATTTTATCAGTGAATCAAATATATCACACACACAGCTGCAGTGTGCAGCACAGTGAGCAGTAGGTTGGTACTTCCAACATAACAGGCATTTAAACCCTATAACTACCTAAAACTTTACAAAATCAATCTAGTAATACAGGAATGCCTTATATATCAATGTTTCACAATTTCTTGAAATATTTCAATGTACCCTTGAAAGTTTCACTTTGAAAGTTTCAAATTGAAAGTTTCAATTTGAAACTTTCAACACTTTGATCTCTAGTTCCTCCACCGATATGATTCGCATTTGCGGACCATTGAAGTTAGATGCACATTGTGTGCTGCCGAAATGGCTTACACAGTATCAGACCTTTCTAACTTTGTATTTGGAATTTTGATAGCTATCATAGAATGGCTACAATGACGTGTTATATTTAATGACCTTTACGGCAAACATGCAAATGCTAACAACGAAGTTGGTCGACAAATTAAAAAGCTTTTATTGTGATTTAAAAGTGGGTTATTGTATGATTAATTAATATTACATTTTAGATATAGTATGTATCTACATTATATAACTTTCCATACACTAATAGGTTTAATACTTTATGAATTAGAGCCTATTGAGTAGACCACGGTCGAATGAAATTATGCGAAAATCCATCAACTTGAAGGTTTTAATTTTTTTAAAGAAAACTTCTTAACGGATTTAAATAATATTTCGTGCATTTATTAGCAACATATCAAGAAATAATATACTAAAGTTATAAGGTTGTAACTTGATCCGCCATCTTGTAAAAAATCATATGTTTATTATAAAGATATATATTTTTTTTTAAGAGTAATATGATATGCAAATGATTTATTTGATTTGATACATTGAAAAAAATCGCTCATCTGTCAACGCGGAGCGTTTTCCTAGTTAGTATATTCATTAGATGAGCGTAGCGAATCGGAGTGAATCTCTCCATACAACTCGATCGGCGCTATGTGTGTGTGTGTGTGTGTATGTGTGTGTGTGTGTGTGTGTGTGTTGTGTGTGTGTGTGTGTGTGTGTGTGTGTGTGTGTGTGTGTGTGTGTGTGTGTGTGTGTGTGTGTGTGTGTGTGTGTGTGTATGTGTGTGTGTGTGTGTGTGTGTGTGTGTGTGTGTGTGTGTGTGTGTGTGTGTGTGTGTGTGTGTGTGTGTGTGTGTGTGTGTGTGTGTGTGTGTGTGTGTGTGTGTATGTGCGCTAAATATTGTTCGTCGCGCACAGGTCAAACGGCTTTACGTATTTGGCTGAAATTTTCGGTCAACGTTTGATACTACTAAACTCGATGCTGTAAACATAACCAGCAAAATTCGTCAAGATGCCAACCTACAAAAAATTAATTTCTGAAAAACAAAATTTGTTTATTTATTTAATTAAATTGAAACTTACTAACGGATTTTAATGATGTTTCACTTGTTGATTACCATCAACGGTACCTACACTTGACAATAGTTTCAAATCGTAAGTTCATCCGCCATGTTATAAAAAAATATTGTGTCTTTACGGTAATAATTTTTTTCATTTTTACAGTGTTCCACTGATATCATTCGTATTTGCGGATCTTTGCAGTAAGATGCACATAGTATACACAAAAATAGCGTACGCAATCATACCTTTCTCAAAAATATTTGGAATCTTGATAGCTCTCACAAAAAGGCTTCCGTTACGTAAGATGCCAACCTACAAAAAATAAGTTACTGAAAAACATGTTCTTTAATTTATTTAATTTAATTTAAACTTACACACGGATATAAATGATTTTTTGCATGTAGGTCCACATCAATAGTACTAACACTCGACAACAGTTTCAAAATAGTAGCTTTTACCACCATGTTGTAAAAACATATTGTTTATTTACAGCTAAAATTGTCTTCATTTTTACAGTGTTCCACCGATATGATTCGCATTTGCGAACCATTGAAGTTAGATGCACATAGTATGCTGCCGAAATGGCTTACGCAGTCAGACCGTTCTTAATATGTATTTGGAGTTTTGATAGCTATCATAGAATGGCTACAATGACGTGTTAGGTTTTATGACTTTCACGGCAAACATGCAGAAAATAACAACAATTTTGGTCGATATTTAAAAAGCTATTATTTTAGTTTAAATGTGAGTTGTTGTATGATTTAACAATATAACATTTTAGATGTAGTCTGTATCTACATTATGGAACTTTCCATACACTCATAGGTTTAATAGTTTATGAATTAGAGCTTATTGAGTAGACCACGGTCGAATGAAATTATGCGGAAATCCGTCAACTTGAAGGTGTTAATTTCTTTAAAGAAAACTTCTTAACGGATTTAAATAATATTTCGTGCATTTATTAGCATCATATCAAGAAATAATATACTTAAGTAATAATGTTGTAACTTGATACGCCATCTTGTAAAAAAAATCATATGTTTATTATAAAGGTATTTTTTTTTTTTTAAAGAGTAATATGATATGCAAATGATTTATTTGATTTGATACATTGAAAAAAATCGCTCATCTGTCAACGCGAAGCGTTTTCCTAGTTATCTACGCACGGTAAATTGCCAGAATTGGCTTTCTGGACCCCTTTTTTTATAGCGTCACTGACACAAAACAGCTGCACGTTTCCACGTAGATCCGCTCTCTGTCATAGGAGTAGTGACGTCTAACCACAGATACATAATTGTTGTGGTCTAACCAATCAGAGGACGTTTCCGTCCCGCCGTGAAAATTTGAAATGCAACCCATTTTTAAACTTCTCTATTCAATTAAATTCATTTTTCTAACGAGAAAAATACATATTTCAAATCGTCTAGTAATCACGCTTCTAATAAAATGGTTACTTTTACAATCCGAAACTCATGAGACTTCCCTATTAGACCAGGCAACGAAGCCAAAAAAGGACCCTTGCCCGGGACAAATTGCAAGAGTTTTGTTCCTAAACTTTTCTAATAGAGAATTTTACGCTAAATACGCCTACGTAAAGTTTACCTCAAAAATCTGATGGGATATTACCTTAAACTAAGGTTTATTTCCATTAATCGAAAATTTCATTAGTTTTGTTTAATGTTAAAAGATAATTAACATTTGTTTAACGATTGTCACACACATACTTAGGAAGCAGAAATATTACGTACAAATCATTGTAAAGAAAAGTTAATTACTCTGTGATAAAACCGATGTGTTATCTAATTTGCATGATTTTAATCGAACGGGTCCTGTATCTAAACTAAGAGAGATATAACTAAACTCTCTTCAGTTTGTTATAGGTTGGAAGCAACTTTAATTGGTAGATAAGTATTATCGAAAGTTTACCACAAACATTTGATGAGAAGTTACCTTAAACTATAAGGTTTAATTACAATTCAACGAAAAATTGATTTTTTGTTTTCAAGTTGGAAAAAAATGAAAAATTGTTTAGTGATTACTACACAATTCCTTAGGCTTAAAACTGTAGCATACAAATTATTGGATTGAAATTCAAATTACACTGGGCTTAAGCCGAAGTTCAATAGAATTCGTATATCAATCAAACAGGTCCTGTTTCGAAGTTACAAAAGGTAGAACTAAATTCTCCCCGGTTGAATGTTAATCGGTGTATGAGTATGGTCGAAAGTCGACCACAAACATTTGATTAAGAGTTACCTTAAACTTAGGTTTAATTACAATTCATCGAAAATTGATTACTTTTTCTATGTGCTAAAAGAAGAAACACATTTGTTTTATGATTCTCAAACAAATACCTTGATATACTTAAAAATTAATTGTACTGAAAGTAAACTACACGGGAACTAAACGGAGGTTTAATTGTTTTGTATGATTTTAATCAAACGGGTCCTGTATCGAAACTAAGAAAGATGGATCTAAAATTTCTTCGGTTTAGCATTTTGTAATAGCAACGTTAAATGGTGTATGAATATTCCAAAATTCTACTATATTTGTGGTATTACATTATCATATGTTTGTCCATACCAGAAAACCAATGTTTCTTCATATTGTGTTTGTAAACAGTAAAGTTACACTCACATTTTGGTGGCATTTTGGTGGCAACCATCCGTAACACATTTGTTGAATTAATCAATCTAAATTGATCAAATGAAACGTTGGTAGTGTATTATTAATGTTAGTGTTATTTGTTTATTAATGAAATTATGCAAATTATTAAAGCTATCGTTATCGTACCATAAATATGGTAGAATTTAAAAAATATTCATACACCATAATTAACATTGCTATTAAAAAATGCTTAACGGAAGAAATTTTATTTCTATCTTTCTCTTTCGATACAGAACCCGTTTGATTAAAATCATACAAAACAATTAAACCTCAGTTTAATACCCGTGTACACTTTCCGTACCAATACTTTTTAAGTATCAATTCTGCATATTAAATATTTGCTTAGGAATCATAAAACAAATGTGATTCTTCTTTTAGCACTTAGGAAAAGTAATCAATTTTCGATGAATTGCAATTAAACCTTAGGTTTAGGTAACTATCCATCAAATGTTTGAGGTTGACATTCAATCATACGCATACACCAATTAACGTTGCTTTTTAACTATACTACACCGAGGAGATTTTAGTTCTACCTTTTTTAGTTTCGATACATACCCGTTCGATTTAAATAATACAAATTCTATTAAATCTCAGTTTAAACCCAATGTAATTTATATTTCGTTCAAATAATTTTAATGTATCATTTTGAAACCATGAGTAATTGTGGAACAATCATTAAAATAATTTAAAATATCATCTTTTAATATAAACAAACATTATATTAATGTGTCGAGCGATTGTAATTAAACCATAGTTTATGGTAATTGTCAATCACATGTTTGTGGTCGACTTTCGACCATACTCATACACCGATTAACGTTGCTATTAGACTATAACAAACCGGGGAGAATTTAGTTCTACCGCTTGTAGCTTCGAAACAGGACCGGTTTGATTGATTTTATACAAAATCTATTGAACTTCGGTTTAAGTCCAATGTAATTTGAATTTCAATTCAATATTTGTATTCTTTATTTTTACCCCTAAGGAATTGTGTAACAATTAATAAACAAATTTTAATTATCTTAACATTAAAACAATTATTACAATTTTTCCATGAATTGTAAATAAACCTTAGTTTAAGATAACTTCTCATCAGATGTTTGTGGTAGACTTTCGATCATACTTATCTACCAATTAACGCTGCTTCCAACCTATAACAAACTGAAGAGAGTTTTTCTTAGTTTCGATACAAGACCCGTCGATGGAAATTCGATTACACCTCGGTTTAATCACAGTGTATAATTAACTTTTCTTTACAATAATTTTTACATATTATTTCTGCTCCCTAAGTATGTGTATAATAATCGTTAAACAAATGTTAATTATCTTTTAACCATTAAAAAAAATCTAATTTTCGATAAATGGAAATTAAACCTTAGTTTAAGGTTATTTTCCATCAGATTTTTTTGGTAGATTTTTTAGAAACAAAACTCTTGCAGTTTCTTCCGGGTTAGAACCTTCGTTGCCTGGCGTATATTGATACATTTTGATAGAAATATTTCTTGGTTTCCAACGGAACGTGCGCTTTGCTCAGTATTCATCGAAGACTTTGAATGAAGACTATGGAATGTGCTTATTCGATAAAAAAAAAAAAACACTCATTGCATGCATTTTGGTCGAAATCTCCGCGAATCCAAGCCAAATTCTAATTTTCTAACAAAACTTGCATTTTGTTCAGTATACTAGAAAATTGAACAATTTCTATGAAATGTGCTGATCTAAGCGTATATCGACCAGAAACACTCAATTGATGCATTTTCATTGAAATCTTGACGATTCCAAGCTAATTTTTTGTTTTCCAACGGAACGTGAGCATTGCTCAGTATTCATAGGACTTACCTTATTTAAGCCAGAATCGATCAAAAACACTTATTTCATGCATTTTGATCGATAAACGTTTATGAGATAAGTAATGATAACTCCCATGTAATTGAATATCTTTCGGTATTAACCAGGTGTTAATTGTAAATGTAGTGTTTTCTTCCATCGATCACTAGCCTACATTATTCATCACAAGAAATCTTTAATTGGAGCGAATAGTTGCAGTTATCAAAATAGGCTACATACGGATGTTTAGTTGTTCACTAGATATAATTGATGTTGTCGGCAAGATTGCAACACCGAATGTGCCGGACTTTGACAATATTTTGTGGGTGGTGGCATCACGATTTGCGGCGTTGAGTTGAGAATTATCTGAAGTGGATTGTGAACTCGACTCCTTAGGTCACAAATCAATCATTCCTTCGCCACAACATTGTTAGTGGAAAAATAGGAAGTGCTCTACATTCGCACATTGGTAACGCGTGGCCTACTGAAGCCAGATAACCGGACACGGCATGTAGGCTACAATATGGGACATTGCGAAAGTGCTAATATACAGCTATAGTGTTCTACATTCGCACATTGGTAACGCGTGGCCTACTGAAGCCAGATAACCGGACACGGCATATAGGCTACAATATGGGACATTGCGAAAGTGCTAATATACAGCTATAGTGCTCTACATTCGCACATTGGTAACGCGTGGCCTACTGAAGCCAGATAACCGGACACGGCATATAGGCTACAATAGGGGACATTGCGAAAGTGCTAATATACAGCTACAGTGCTCTACACTCGCACATTGGTAACGCGTGGCCTACTGAAGCCAGATAACCGGACACGGCATATAGGCTACAATATGGGACATTGCGAAAGTGCTAATATACAGGTATAGTGCTCTACATTCGCACATTGGTAACGCGTGGCCTACTGAAGCCAGATAACTGGACACGGCATATAGGCTACAATAGGGGACATTGCGAAAGTGCTAATATACAGCTATAGTGCTCTACACTCGCACATTGGTAACGCGTGGCCTACTGAAGCCAGATAACCGGACACGGCATATAGGCTACAATAGGGGACATTGCGAAAGTGCTAATATACAGCTATAGTGCTCTACATTCGCACATTGGTAACGCGTGGCCTACTGAAGCCAGATAACCGGACACGGCATATAGGCTAAAATAGGGGACATTGCGAAAGTGCTAATATACAGATATAGTGCTCTACACTCGCACATTGGTAACGCGTGGCCTACTGAAGCCCAGTGGTTAATTTGTAAGGAAAAAGGTGGGTATACGCATCATAGTTTCATGTTACAATGTGCTCGTGATAAAAACTGATGTCTCGGTGGGAAATTGCCCCCCCCCCACCCCCCCCCCCCCCATCCCGATTACCAATTCAGCTTCTGGGCTCATAATCTGGAATTGGATTTAGAGTTTTGGGTTGGATTTAATACAATTTTACTCGTCTTCAAAAGCCAATCGTTATTTTAATTGTCCTGTAAGTTTACAATTAAATGATTAAAAGCAGATACATATATTATAAAATATCAGTTATTGAAGTAGTTATAAAGTAATTTTATGTGTCAACTGGCAACAATTGATTTCCAAGAGGAACAACCTAACAATAGCAGAAATGTTTATCCGTTGTATTTATTTTTATGACAAGATATCACCTCAAAACTCGTTCCAGACCAGCATGGGCGGACTGGGGAAAAAATCCAGGCCGGGCAAACTTTTGGTCAGGCCAGGCAGGGGTGGGGGGGGGGGGAGGCTGTGCCCCCCCAACAAACAGCGCCGCAGGCAACATTTTTTAAAATCAGGTTTTTAGAAGGCATTTGGTGCGTTTTAGAAAAAAAAACATAGCAGGCTGAATGCACTACCGAAATACTGTAGTTTTCGTCGGTTAAAAGTAGAAAAACACCAGCAAGAAGATTGATGAGAATAAGATTAAGCTACACCGAAATCCAACGAATCTACAATGTAATTTAAACCTTGCAATATCGTGAAGGAAGGGGTGGGAGGGACTCGGGTTTAAAAATAAATTTCAATTTCAATGCGCGGTAACTTACCGCTGGCGCCAGGCAGTTTATGCCTGTTCCAGTCGGACCAGTCCAAATTTGGGCCAAAACAGGCAGGCCACCGGGCATTTGCCCGGTTGCCCGGCGGGCCTGTCCGCCCCTGCCTGAGACCATCAAACATAATGCAGAGCCAAATTTTTAGTTTTAACAGGATACCCCTTTAGTATTGAAGAGGAATCGAACGTATATCCACAAACAGAGAAATGCTGTATCAAACATGTAAATCATATTTTACGGATCGTGCCATTTCCCTCACAGCAGCGAGAGCGACTGTACCGCCTTCGCGTTGCTAACCCTACTGATGGCTGGTTGATGAGGAACCTGCAGCCAATAACAATAGGAGATGATTCTATTAATTTTATAAAGTACGGAAGTTGGTTTGGGAAAAACGTAAAACCAAGAGATAAGAGTTTTATTTAGAGTTATAGATATATTCAAGTAAATTTGAAATATGGGTATGTGAGGGTAAAATAACCAATACAAATTATTTTTGTTTTTTATACATTTTAGCCAAAATTTGAGTGTTGCGTACCTAATAATTCATGAAAAAAGGTGGGTATACTGCGTATACCCACGAAAATAGGTGGGTATACTGCGTATACCCGCGCTCCATTACAAATTAAGCACTGCTGAAGCCAGATAACCGGACACGGCATATAGGCTACAATAGGGGACATTGCGAAAGTGCTAATATACAGCTATAGTGCTCTACACTCGCACATTGGTAACGCGTGGCCTACTGAAGCCAGATAACCGGACACGGCATATAGGCTACAATAGGGGACATTGCGAAAGTGCTAATATACAGCTATAGTGCTCTACATTCGCTCATTGGTAACGCGTGGCCTACTGAAGCCAGATAACCAGACACGGCATATAGGCTACAATAGGGGACATTGCGAAAGTGCTTATATACAGCTATAGTGCTCTACATTCGCACATTGGTAACGCGTGGCCTACTGAAGCCAGATAACCGGACACGGCATATAGGCTACAATAGGGGACATTGCGAAAGTGCTAATATACAGCTATAGTGCTCTACACTCGCACATTGGTAACGCGTGGCCTACTGAAGCCAGATAACCGGACACGGCATATAGGCTACAATAGGGGACATTGCGAAAGTGCTAATATACAGCTATAGTGCTCTTCACTCGCACGTTGGTAACGCGTGGCCTACTGAAGCCAGATAACCGGACACGGCATATAGGCTACAATAGGGGACATTGCGAAAGTGCTAATATACAGCTATAGTGCTCTACACTCGCACATTGGTAACGCGTGGCCTACTGAAGCCAGATAACCGGACACGGCATATAGGCTACAACTAATGTAAACAATGTGAATTAAACCGAAAACTGATTATTGTGTAGCTAAACGTACAAGTACCACTGATACAACAGCAACACATAGTTATTTCCGTTAAATAGTAATAAGAAGCTGTAATCTGGGGTAATCGGTTGGAGGGGAGGGGGGGGGGGGGGGAGCAAACCGTTCGTTTAGCCAGATCACGGATTTCTATCTCAAAACGTTAATAAATAATGGTAAATTTTCACGTAGTTCTAGCCACTTGCCAAGACAAAAAAATTTACAAAATAGGTTAAAACTACAAAAAAAGTTGAAGAAAGGTTAAAATTAAGGCCATCTCGAGGGCAATAATATCCCAAACAAATTTTGCCTGCGGCGGCTGGGGCTCGGCACCAGACCCCAAACAACCCACACCAAAACTCAGCGCCTATGACAGCATCAGTGGCGTATCGAAAGGGGGGAAGAGGCCCTTGCCTGAATAAGAGACTGGTAGAGAGCAGGAGGGAAAGGAGGGGGAAACTTGGTTTTCTAGAGCAACCATCATTAGATGAGCGTAGCGAAGCGGAGTGAATCTCTCCATACAACTCGATCGGCGCTTTGTCTGTGTGTATGTCTGTATGTCTGTATGTATGTGCGCTAAATTTTGTTCGTCGCGCACAGGTCAAACGGCTTGACGTATTTGGCTGAAATTTTCGGTCAACATTTGTGACCTTTAAACTTGATGCTGTTAACATAACCAGAAAAATTCGTCAGGATGCCAACCTACAAAAAATTAATTTCTGAAAAACCAAATTTGTTTATTTAATTAAATTAAAACTTAAACACGGATTTTAATTATGTTTCACTTGTAGGTTAACATCAATAGTCTCAACACTTGACAATAGTTTCAAAATTGTTAGTTTACCCATCATGTCATAAAAAAATATTGTTTATTTACAACAATAATTTCTTTACTTTTACAGTAGTCACAGCAGATATAGTACGTGGTGCACTCCAAGAAGGCTACTGCTGCGTCCAGCCCCCCACTCCGTGAGACTCGTTACAATAGTCACAGCAGATATAGTACGTGGCGCACACCAAGGAGGCTACTGCTGCGTCCAGCCCCCCACACCGTGAGACTCGTTACAATAGTCACAGCAGATATAGTACGTGGTGCACTCCAAGGAGGCTACTGCTGCGTCCAGCCCTCCACTCCGTGAGACTCGTAACAATAGTCACAGCAGATATAGTACGTGGTGCACTCCAAGGAGGTTACTGCTGCGTCCAGCCCCCCACACCGTGAGACTCGTTACAATAGTCACAGCAGATATAGTACGTGGCGCACTCCAAGGAGGTTACTGCTGCGTCCAGCCCCCCACACCGTGAGACTCGTTACAATAGTCACAGCAGATATAGTACGTGGCGCACTCCAAGGAGGCTACTGCTGCGTCCAGCCCTCCACTCCGTGAGACTCGTAACAATAGTCACAGCAGATATAGTTCGTGGTGCACTCCAAGGAGGCTACTGCTGCGTCCAGCCCTCCACACCGTGAGACTCGTAACAATAGTCACAGCAGATATAGTACGTGGTGCACTCCAAGGAGGTTACTGCTGCGTCCAGCCCCCCACACCGTGAGACTCGTTACAATAGTCACAGCAGATATAGTACGTGGCGCACTCCAAGGAGGCTACTGCTGCGTCCAGCCCCCACTCCGTGAGACTCGTTACAATAGTCACAGCAGATATAGTACGTGGCGCACTCCAAGGAGGCTACTGCTGCGTCCAGCCCTCCACACCGTGAGACTCGTAACAATAGTCACAGCAGATATAGTACGTGGTGCACTCCAAGGAGGTTACTGCTGCGTCCAGCCCCCCACACCGTGAGACTCGTTACAATAGTCACAGCAGATATAGTACGTGGCGCACTCCAAGGAGGCTACTGCTGCGTCCAGCCCCCCACTCCGTGAGACTCGTAACAATAGTCACAGCAGATATAGTACGTGGTGCACTCCAAGGAGGTTACTGCTGCGTCCAGCCCCCCACACCGTGAGACTCGTTACAATAGTCACAGCAGATATAGTACGTGGCGCACTCCAAGGAGGTTACTGCTGCGTCCAGCCCCCCACACCGTGAGACTCGTTACAATAGTCACAGCAGATATAGTACGTGGTGCACTCCAAGGAGGCTACTGCTGCGTCCAGCCCTCCACTCCGTGAGACTCGTTACAATAGTCACAGCAGATATAGTACGTGGTGCACTCGAAGGAGGCTACTGCTGCGTCCAGCCCCCAACTCCGTGAGACTCGTTACAATAGTCACAGCAGATATAGTACGTGGTGCACTCCAAGGAGGCTACTGCTGCGTCCTGCCCTCCACTCCGTGAGACTCGTTACAATAGTCACAGCACATATAGTACGTGGCGCACTCCAAGGAGGTTACTGCTGCGTCCAGCCCTCCACTCCGTGAGACTCGTAACAATAGTCACAGCAGATATAGTACGTGGCGCACTCCAAGGAGGCTTCTGCTGCGTCCAGCCCTCCACACCGTGAGACTCGTTACAATAGTCACAGCAGATATAGTACGTGGCGCACTCCAAGGAGGCTACTGCTGCGTCCAGCCCTCCACTCCGTGAGACTCGTTTCGTTACAATAGTCACAGCAGATATAGTACGTGGTGCACTCCAAGGAGGCTACTGCTGCGTCCAGCCCCCCACGTCGTGAGACTCGTTACAATAGTCACAGCAGATATAGTACGTGGCGCACTCCAAGGAGGCTACTGCTGCGTCCAGCCCTCCACTCCGTGAGACTCGTTACAATAGTCACAGCAGATATAGTACGTGGCGCACTCCAAGGAGGCTACTGCTGCGTCCAGCCCTCCACTCCGTGAGACTCGTTGCAATAGTCACAGCAGATATAGTACGTGGCGCACTCCAAGGAAGCTACTGCTGCGTCCAGCCCCCCACACCGTGAGACTCGTTACAATAGTCACAACAGATATAGTACGTGGCGCACTCCAAGGAGGCTACTGCTGCGTCCAGCCCTCCACTCCGTGAGACTCGTTACAATAGTCACAGCAGATATAGTACGTGGCGCACTCCAAGGAGGCTACTGCTGCGTCCAGCCCTCCACTCCGTGAGACTCGAGTCGTTACAATAGTCACAGCAGATATAGTACGTGGTGCACTCCAAGGAGGCTACTGCTGCGTCCAGCCCCCCACGTCGTGAGACTCGTTACAATAGTCACAGCAGATATAGTACGTGGCGCACTCCAAGGAGGCTACTGCTGCGTCCAGCCCTCCACTCCGTGAGACTCGTTACAATAGTCACAACAGATATAGTACGTGGCGCACTCCAAGGAGGCTACTGCTGCGTCCAGCCCCCCACACCGTAAGACTCGTTACAATAGTCACAGCAGATATAGTACGTGGCGCACTCCAAGGAGGCTACTGATGCGTCCAGCCCTCCACTCCGTGAGACTCGTTACAATAGTCACAGCAGATATAGTACGTGGCGCACTCCAAGGAGGTTACTGCTGCGTCCAGCCCTCCACTCCGTGAGACTCGTTACAATAGTCACAGCAGATATAGTACGTGGCGCACTCCAAGGAGGCTACTGATGCGTCCAGCCCTCCACTCCGTGAGACTCGTTACAATAGTCACAGCACATATAGTACGTGGTGCACTCGAAGGAGGCTACTGCTGCGTCCAGCCCTCCACTCCGTGAGACTCGTATCAATAGTCACAGTAGATATAGTACGTGGCGCACTCCAAGGAGGCTACTGCTGCGTCCAGCCCCCCACACCGTGCGACTCGTTACAATAGTCACAGCAGATATAGTACGTGGCGCACTTCAAGGAGGCTACTGCTGCGTCCAGCCCTCCACACCGTGAGACTCGTTACAATAGTCACAGCAGATATAGTACGTGGCGCACTCCAAGGAGGCTACTGCTGCGTCCAGCCCCCCACTCCGTGAGACTCGTAACAATAGTCACAGCAGATATAGTACGTGGTGCACTCCAAGGAGGCTACTGCTGCGTCCAGCCCTCCACTCCGTGAGACTCGTTACAATAGTCACAGCAGATATAGTACGTGGCGCACTCCAAGGAGGCTACTGCTGCGTCCAGCCCTCCACACCGTGAGACTCGTTACAATAGTCACAGCAGATATAGTACGTGGCGCACTCCAAGGAGGCTACTGCTGCGTCCAGCCCTCCACTCCGTGAGACTCGTTACAATAGTCACAGCAGATATAGTACGTGGCGCACTCCAAGGAGGCTACTGCTGCGTCCAGCCCCCCACACCGTGAGACTCGTTACAATAGTCACAGCAGATATAGTACGTGGCGCACTCCAAGGAGGCTACTGCTGCGTCCAGCCCTCCACTCCGTGAGACTCGTTACAATAGTCACAGCAGATATAGTACGTGGCGCACTCCAAGGAGGCTACTGCTGCGTCCAGCCCTCCACTCCGTGAGACTCGTTACAATAGTCACAGCAGATATAGTACGTGGCGCACTCCAAGGAGGCTACTGCTGCGTCCAGCCCCCCACTCCGTGAGACTCGTAACAATAGTCACAGCAGATATAGTACGTGGTGCACTCCAAGGAGGCTACTGCTGCGTCCAGCCCTCCACTCCGTGAGACTCGTTACAATAGTCACAGCAGATATAGTACGTGGCGCACTCCAAGGAGGTTACTGCTGCGTCCAGCCCCCCACTCCGTGAGACTCGTTACAATAGTCACAGCAGATATAGTACGTGGCGCACTCCAAGGAGGTTACTGCTGCGTCCAGCCCTCCACTCCGTGGGACTCGTTACAATAGTCACAGCAGATATAGTACGTGGCGCACTCCAAAGAGGCTACTGCTGCGTCCAGACCCCCACTCCGTGAGACTCGTTACAATAGTCACAGCAGATATAGTACGTATCGCACTCCAAGGAGGCTACTGATGCGTCCAGCCCTCCACTCCGTGAGACTCGTTACAATAGTCACAGCAGATATAGTACGTCGAGTGCACCTGTTTCTACAGTCTATATTGAAACAGTGTAAAGGCTGCAAGTCGTCGAGTGCACCTGTTTCTACAGTCTATAGTGTAAAGGCTGCAAGTCGTCGAGTGCACCTGTCTCTACAGTCTATATTGAAACAGTGTAAAGGCTGCAAGTCGTCGAGTGCACCTGTCTCTACAGTCTATAGTGTAAAGGCTGCAAGTCGTGGAGTGCACCTGTTTCTACAGTCTATAGTGTAAAGGCTGCAAGTCGTCGAGTGCACCTGTTTCTACAGTCTATAGTGTAAAGGCTGCAAGTCGACTAGTGCACCTGTTTCTAAAGTCTATAGTGTAAAGGCTGCAAGTCGTCGAGTGCACCTGTTTCTACAGTCTATAGTGTAAAGGCTGCAAGTCGTCGAGTGCACCTGTTTCTACAGTCTATAGTGTAAAGGCTGCAAGTCGTCGAGTGCACCTGTCTCTACAGTCTATAGTGTAAAGGCTGCAAGTCGTCGAGTGCACCTGTTTCTACAGTCTATAGTGTAAAGGCTGCAAGTCGTCGAGTGTACCTGTTTCTACAGTCTATAGTGTAAAGGCTGCAAGTCGACTAGTGCACCTGTTTCTACAGTCTATAGTGTAAAGGCTGCAAGTCGTCGAGTGCACCTGTTTCTACAGTCTATAGTGTAAAGGCTGCAAGTCGTCGAGTGCACCTGTTTCTACAGTCTATAGTGTAAAGGCTGCAAGTCGTCGAGTGCACCTGTTTCTACAGTCTATAGTGTAAAGACTGCAAGTCGTCGAGTGCACCTGTTCCTACAGTCTATAGTGTAAAGGCTGCAAGTCGTCGAGTGCACCTGTTTCTACAGTCTATAGTGTAAAGGCTGCAAGTCGTCGAGTGCACCTGTTTCTACAGTCTATAGTGTAAAGGCTGCAAGTCGTCGAGTGCACCTGTCTCTACAGTCTATAGTGTAAAGGCTGCAAGTCGTCGAGTGCACCTGTCTCTACAGTCTATAGTGTAGGGATGCACACGATAATCGATATTATCGTTCGATATTCGATATGCAATAAAATTTCGATAATCGATAATACAAATATTATCGAATGGTCTGATTTCTAAAAAAGCGGGTTCGTAAAGCATTATTTCGTTCTTCTCGGACCTTTCTAGTATTGAAATACTCAAAGATACCTCCAAAATACTAGGCCTCGGGCCTCGTAAAATGTGATTATACTCTCAGCAGTGTCACGTCAGATGTGTCCAAGAAATGTGGCCATATCGTTATGTGCTCGATTAGGCAACATATCACTGAAACTGTAAAAGATAGCTTAATTTTGTAAATTTATTATCGTTCGATATTATCGATCAATAATGCAGTCATCTTTCGATTATCGATAGTTTTTATTTTATCGATGTGCATCCCTACTATAGTGTAAAGGCTGCAAGTCGTCGAGTGCACCTGTTTCTACAGTCTATAGTGTAAAGGCTGCAAGTCGTCGAGTGCACCTGTTTCTACAGTCTATAGTGTAAAGGCTGCAAGTCGTCGAGTGCACCTGTCTCTACAGTCTATAGTGTAAAGGCTGCAAGTCGTCGAGTGCACCTGTTTCTACAGTCTATAGTGTAAAGGCTGCAAGTCGTCGAGTGCACCTGTTTCTACAGTCTATAGTGTAAAGGCTGCAAGTCGTCGAGTGCACCTGTTTCTACAGTCTATAGTGTAAAGGCTGCAAGTCGTCGAGTGCACCTGTTTCTACAGTCTATAGTGTAAAGGCTGCAAGTCGTCGAGTGCACCTGTCTCTACAGTCTATAGTGTAAAGGCTGCAAGTCGTCGAGTGCACCTGTTTCTACAGTCTATAGTGTAAAGGCTGCAAGTCGTCGAGTGCACCTGTCTCTACAGTCTATATTGAAACAGTGTAAAGGCTGCAAGTCGTCGAGTGCACCTGTTTCTACAGTCTATAGTGTAAAGGCTGCAAGTCGTCGAGTGCACCTGTCTCTACAGTCTATATTGAAACAGTGTAAAGGCTGCAAGTCGTCGAGTGCACCTGTTTCTACAGTCTATAGTGTAAAGGCTGCAAGTCGTCGAGTGCACCTGTCTCTACAGTCTATATTGAAACAGTGTAAAGGCTGCAAGTCGTCGAGTGCACCTGTCTCTACAGTCTATAGTGTAAAGGCTGCAAGTCGTCGAGTGCACCTGTCTCTACAGTCTATAGTGTAAAGGCTGCAAGTCGTCGAGTGCACCTGTCTCTACAGTCTATTTTGAAACAGTGTAAAGGCTGCAAGTCGTCGAGTGCACCTGTTTCTACAGTCTATAGTGTAAAGGCTGCAAGTCGTCGAGTGCACCTGTCTCTACAGTCTATATTGAAACAGTGTAAAGGCTGCAAGTCGTCGAGTGCACCTGTTTCTACAGTCTATAGTGTAAAGGCTGCAAGTCGTCGAGTGCACCTGTCTCTACAGTCTATATTGAAACAGTGTAAAGGCTGCAAGTCGTCGAGTGCACCTGTTTCTACAGTCTATAGTGTAAAGGCTGCAAGTCGTCGAGTGCACCTGTCTCTACAGTCTATAGTGTAAAGGCTGCAAGTCGTCGAGTGCACCTGTCACTACAGTCTATAGTGTAAAGGCTGCAAGTCGTCGAGTGCACCTGTCTCTACAGTCTATAGTGTAAAGGCTGCAAGTCGTCGAGTGCACCTGTCTCTACAGTCTATTTTGAAACAGTGTAAAGGCTGCAAGTCGTCGAGTGCACCTGTTTCTACAGTCTATAGTGTAAAGGCTGCAAGTCGTCGAGTGCACCTGTCTCTACAGTCTATATTGAAACAGTGTAAAGGCTGCAAGTCGTCGAGTGCACCTGTCTCTACAGTCTATAGTGTAAAGGCTGCAAGTCGTCGAGTGCACCTGTCTCTACAGTCTATAGTGTAAAGGCTGCAAGTCGTCGAGTGCACCTGTTTCTACAGTCTATAGTGTAAAGGCTGCAAGTCGTCGAGTGCACCTGTCTCTACAGTCTATACAGTGGCGTTGGAACCGGGGGGGCAGAGGGGGCGCTTGCCCCCCCTAGAAACTTCAGGGGGGGCAATAGTATATTTTTGCCCCCCCATCCCCATACTGTGAAATGCGATGCACTGATTTAATAGTCTTTGAAACAACATATTACGCCCTTGACATAACAAGATATCAAATTTGAAAGTTTTATATTTCCCAACTTTCAAATAGTTTTTTGGGGATTTAAAGTCAGTCTGTTTCAACTGTTCATAGTTTTCTTATTGATTCCTGGAAATTGAATGAAAGATTTTGCTTTTGAAAGACATCACAGCCGAGTCTGCACAACAAAGCGCAGGCCTGTGTGTCCCTACGTCTAGGATTATTCGGCGAGATAAGCAGGTATTTCCTATGACCGGACACTTGTTCTAATTGTAACAAAAAAGGTTTTACATTACGGTGGGCATTAGTGAAATGATTTCACGGAACACTGAGTCGTCGGAACGGGAGTCGTCATACGGGAGTCCAGCAAGGGAGGGCAGGGCCAAGTGGGTGGAGAAATCTTCAGTGGGACAGTGGGGGGGAAGGGACAGGATCTCCTTTCGTCGCCTCTTACGACTGGCAGAGTCACCCTGGGCCTATTCTTTCCCGGGCCCAGACGGGGTACTGCACATTCATAACGATCGTCTCATGAGCTTGAACTTAAAAGAAATTTGCAATGAATTTGCAAAGAAAACACCCGAACGTGCTGAGGTATTTGGGACGTGCTGGATGCTTAGCGTTTGAGCAACGAACATACAATTAAAACATTCTTAAATTTCCCAAATTTACCGCTTGTTCGTTCGTTGTTGCTTGTGCTGTGCATATGTATATATATATATATATATATACGTATGTGTGTGTATTATTTTACTGTAATACGATGAAGTTGTTGGTATTAGTGAAGGCCGTAGAAACTAATACATGACAACTTTGCATAAGATTGAAGTGGGATTGACCGGAAAAAAACTGATGTTTGATTTGGCACGAACTTCTTATCACCAAGAGCAATGCTGTTTATCGATGGTGAAAACATAGCTATTCCATGTGTTAGTACACATATGTTTTTTGCAAGAAAAGGTGAACATTTTTATAAGAACGTATAAATATAATAACATCCTTTATTCGGTCTCTGCAGCCAAAGCTGTAGCCGTAAGACACAGAATAACATACAATAACTTATATTAAAACAAAAATCGAAACAAATTACAATCTATATATAAACTAAACAAAATTAAGAATACAAATGGTGCCTAAATATAAAAATAGACCACCTTAATACGGCCAGAACAATTTAATCGGTTAGACTTGATGGTAGTTGGAACAACTTCCGAAATTTCTCGAAAAAGCCATTTCTACATATATTTATATTATTTTTTTTCTGTAACCCATAAGTGCTTGCCCCCCCTAGCAAAATGTACTTCCAACGCCCCTGAGTCTATAGTGTAAAGGCTGCAAGTCGTCGAGTGCACCTGTTTCTACAGTCTATAGTGTAAAGGCTGCAAGTCGTCGAGTGCACCTGTCTCTACAGTGTAAAGGCTGCAAGTCGTCGAGTGCACCTGTCTCTACAGTCTATAGTGTAAAGGCTGCAAGTCGTCGAGTGCACCTGTCTCTACAGTCTATAGTGTAAAGGCTGCAAGTCGTCGAGTGCACCTGTCTCTACAGTCTATATTGAAACATGACCGCTCAGCTTGATGTTTGTTTTCGTGCACTATGACCGCGCATCTAATTATGATTGAAATAATGGACGTAAATATTATGATAATGCGATAACGAAATCTCGACATCCCAACATTGATATGCGTGGGTTTCGTTGTTTATTAGAGCCGACTTTCAGAGGACAACGACTTGTGTACAGCCGACTCGGTCGTTGCTCCTAAATGTAGCTTATTAGCGTGGAAAGTAAAGTTATCTCTGTGTCACACAATACGTACATATACCACATTTGTTTTATTATTTGTAACTAAGTGTTTTGAATCCCGGCTGTAAATTGTGTGTGGCCGAATTCTTGCGAAACTTTTGGACCCGAGCAAGAAGAGATTTACCTGTGAAGAGTTATCAACATGTTAGTGGGTAGGCGATGATGACGTAGACACAACATGGAAATACTTGATCACTTGTCACGTGACAGTTACACTGTGTGATGGTAGGCAGAAGGAAATAGATTACCCTAATTTGTACTAGGCTGTATTCTGAAGTTTCTATACCATTTAAGTGCATTTTATATTTATGTTTATTGGTGAGCTATGTATGTTCTACGCATTGCATTTTTTGTGATATGATAGTGTTTGCACAGCATAATGATGTTTATATAGGTAATGTATAAGATTGTATTAGGTTATTAGATAGATTAGTACTTGATGATGATATATGCTTGTGTCGCAGCAATTTTAATGTTTTTCCGCGAGTGCATTGCTGCACTCGTTAGGACGTGAGGAGCTAAATATGTTTTATAACCATTATTGTATTTCTTTCTATGAATAAAGAAACGTTCAGTTTAAGAAATATGTTTGACTCATTAAACAATCAGGCACATGAAACAAAAAAGACATTCGCTACACCATAAACTAACAAATATATTTTGTTGAGTCCTATTTTATCACGGTAGGTAAGGTATCTTTACAAATGTACGCCACCTTGTTTGATTCAACACACAGGTGGAAGCTTTTGTTGTTTGCGGAGTACCTTGTTTATGTCAGACAAATGAATATCGCGCAACGAGCGGTCATTACAATGACATTCGAATCGTTGCAGCACGTTAGTAATTAGTAATTACTTGTTGAGAGTTATCTGTGCATGGTTGAAGACCTGCCAATATACCCGTTATTTGTGTACGCTAATGTTTCGAGTACAATCCTTCAGTAAATGGACTATTGCAAGTGACTGATACATGATTCGATGGTCGTTTGTTCAACTATTTGCACTTCGTTTTGGATTCAAAGCGGGAAACCATTTTTAATTAATACTCATAACAAATTACTATCGAATTGTCATATTTAATGGCGTTTTCCAATGGGCCGCACTGGGTGTTCACTGGAGTGACTATTGTATTGTTGTATATTGTTGTTCTAATATTGTTAAGACGCAATCAATGCGGTCCAGTGTACATTGGAAAACGGCATTTATTTAAACCTGGGATCCAAAACTGGGAAACGGTTGCAATCAATCTGTTGTTGCTCTTCAATGTTCAATGTTCAATCTGGATAGTTTTTGTATTGGTATTAGGCAGGTTTTCATGAAAAGTACAAACAATGTAGTTTCAATAGCTCAACGCTTTGAATCGAAGATTGAACGCAAAAAGTTGAACGGAACATTGAACCGCAGAGACATCACCTCAAAAGGATTAGAACAAGTTTTCATGGTCAAAGGTTGAGTCAAACTCCACGACCGTGACCAACGTCTTTATTATAAACAATTATTGCTTTGCTGTTCAGAGTATCGGCATGGCTTTGATCCCCTGACCCTCGGTTAGGCCTATAGCTCTACGATCGTAGGACAAGTTCACCGCCTACTAATCAACAACCATATTATACTTAGGTTGGAATTCATAGTCGGCCCCTACACCTAGGGGCACCCATTGTTGCTATGGATTTGTTTTGTTTATGGGAAATAACATGCAAACAATTGTTACCTTGGTAACAATGGGCGCCCCTAGGTGTAGGGGCCGACTATGAATTCCAACCTTATACATTCTATACTTGATTTACAATATTGACAGTGTTTATAATCAGTTTGTTTAACAAGGTTCTTAAGCGATACCTCTGTCTAAGCTGATAGAGTTATAAACAGATCGTTCGTTAACGTCGGATCAGTTATCTGGTGATCCGCTCTCGGACCAGGGTTAGATGGACCCTGACACCATATTGTAGCGGCAATATGAATCAACGCCAGCAAAAGCTTCATACAATATTTATTTATTTATTTATTTATTTATTTATTTATTTGTCGGAGTAATGGGAAAATACCTATCCTGGGGGCTAAAAATAAATAATGACGACTATAACTATAAGTAATTAGTGACTAGCCTGGGATTCGTGATTGTGATTAAAAAATAGTTTGCACCCGCGCCGCAGAGTCGCTTGCTGAACGTATCGTGTAGACTGTAGATCCATCACGTACGATGGATCTCAGGCTCGCAGGGTCACAGGATCCGTTTGTCGTGAGCAAGTCCGCGTGGTATAGTTAGTTGATACACAATTCATATGTATTAATCAGAGAAGCAAACTACAATTATATGGATGGGGCCAAAGGGAAAGGGAAAGGGAAAGGGAAAGGGAAAGGGAAAGGGAAAGGGAAAGGGAAAGGGAAAGGGAAAGGGAAAGGGAAAGGGAAAGGGAAAGGGAAAGGGAAAGGGAAAGGGAAAGGGAAAGGGAAAGGGAAAGGGAAAGGGAAAGGGAAAGGGAAAGGGAAAGGGAAAGGGAAAGGGAAAGGGAAAGGGAAAGGGAAAGGGAAAGGGAAAGGGAAAGGGAAAGGGAAAGGGAAAGGGAAAGGGAAAGGGAAAGGGAAAGGGAAAGGGAAAGGGAAAGGGAAAGGGAAAGGGAAAGGGAAAGGGAAAGGGAAAGGGAAAGGGAAAGGGAAAGGGAAAGGGAAAGGGAAAGGGAAAGGGAAAGGGAAAGGGAAAGGGAAAGGGAAAGGGAAAGGGAAAGGGAAAGGGAAAGGGAAAGGGAAAGGGAAAGGGAAAGGGAAAGGGAAAGGGAAAGGGAAAGGGAAAGGGAAAGGGAAAGGGAAAGGGAAAGGGAAAGGGAAAGGGAAAGGGAAAGGGAAAGGGAAAGGGAAAGGGAAAGGGAAAGGGAAAGGGAAAGGGAAAGGGAAAGGGAAAGGGAAAGGGAAAGGGAAAGGGAAAGGGAAAGGGAAAGGGAAAGGGAAAGGGAAAGGGAAAGGGAAAGGGAAAGGGAAAGGGAAAGGGAAAGGGAAAGGGAAAGGGAAAGGGAAAGGGAAAGGGAAAGGGAAAGGGAAAGGGAAAGGGAAAGGGAAAGGGAAAGGGAAAGGGAAAGGGAAAGGGAAAGGGAAAGGGAAAGGGAAAGGGAAAGGGAAAGGGAAAGGGAAAGGGAAAGGGAAAGGGAAAGGGAAAGGGAAAGGGAAAGGGAAAGGGAAAGGGAAAGGGAAAGGGTTGTATAGTATATACAAAAATGGTATACTATTGTACTTGTTTATATATAAAACATCATATAACCTGGGTTTGACCTACGATATTAGTACCGCAAAAATACATTTGAATATAAATTAATAATATTTATATTAACATTTCTTATTTAGTTAGGACTTGCATTAATATACTTTTTGTATCACACTATTAAACTAAGTGCTTGGTTTAACAAAGAAAATCATACGCGTGTTGCCTACTCCTGCCTCGTCACGTACACAAGTTTTGTATTACATAAAGTCATGTTTTCATCAGACCAATAGTATTATCAGCTACTTGTAGTTAATTAGTTTGTTAATTTGTGTTTTAGGGCACACAAACTTCTATGTAACAATGTTACTCACCATTATACCATGCCTTCTTACGTGGGTTTAGCTGGTTACAGTGGCGTAAGACCAATAGTATTATTAGCTGCGTGTAGTTAATTAGTTAGTTAGTTTGTGTTTTAGGGCACACAAACTATTATGTAACAATGTTACTCACCATTATACCATGCCTTCTTACGTGGGTTTAGCTGGTTACAGTGGCGTGAGAGTGAGACCAATAGTATTATCAGCTGCGTGTAGTTAATTAGTTATTTAGTTTGTGTTTTAGGGCACACAAACTATTATGTAACAATGTTTCTCACCATATACCATGCCTTCTTACGTAAGTTTAGCTGGTTACAGTGGCGTAAGACCAATAGTATTATTAGCTGCGTGTAGTTAATTAGTTAGTTAGTTTGTGTTTTAGGGCACACAAACTATTATGTAACAATGTTACTCACCATTATACCATGCCTTCTTACGTGGGTTTAGCTGGTTACAGTGGCGTGAGACCAATAGTATTATCAGCTGCGTGTAGTTAATTAGTTAGTTGATTTGTGTGTTAGGGCACACAAACTACTATGTAACAATGTTACTCAGCTGGTTACAGTATTAAGTTGAGGAGAGTGAGACCATGAAATAGACCATACGCGGGAGAGTCAAGTAGATAGAAGTAGTCGTTTCTTATGTAATGTAATGTTTACAATGATGACATTGTAAGGTATTGGACTACCCGTTCACGAACTGAAAATGACGAATACCATTAATCCTTCGTACAGTGTTTTCCCCAGGCCTGGGGCGCCGGCCAATTTTTTTGTGGCCCCTTTTATTGTTGATCATTGTTGTCCGGCAAACTATTAAGATGGCTACTTATATAGGTATTTTTGGAGCTCTTAATTTTATTCAATGTTAGAATGATTACCAAAATATATAGTGTTATCACACTCAATACTCAACAGTGTTTTAAGATGTCATTGTTAACCTATTAATCCTAAAAAAATAGAACACTGCACAACAAATATTATATGCACCAATTGTTATCGCCACAACAAATTTTAAAATTTTTGGCCTGATCATTGAAGCAAGAGGCCTACTTTTGAAATTTAAATTAAAGTTTAATTTACCAAAACATAAGAAATATTCACCACAAAAGCAACAATATATAGTTAGCTTAAAAGGACATTAAAAACCTCTAAAACTCACCAAAACGAATCTATGATCCAAAAAATTTGCCGGGGCAAGCCCCCGGATCCCCATTTTCTTGGGGCTACCCTCGAAATGCACTACCTGACAATGATTTCGAAACAACCACCGAACTTTTTTCTGGGAGAACACTGGTTCATAGGTTTTTTGTTGCATCTCGTCTCCATTTATCATTGTTTAGAGTGCCCGCCCTGCAAGTCAGATACCTTGGTTCGATTCCTAGCGGGATCGGTGTTCTATACACTTTATGTGATAACAATATCCGCATAGTTTCGTATACTATATATATATGTATTCATCATGTATTTTTGTCACGTACATATGGGCCGGTTGTTACCAGTCCTGGGCCGCTTACCTAGTCCCAGTCCAGCCCTGGAGTAACAAAACAAACAGATTATCTCTCAATTCAGCAAAAACATTTCTAATGAATTTTTCAGTTTCAAATAGTAAAGTAAACCCAAATATTATAAATACAGACTCGGGAGTTCTCTCTTTTGAAACAAGTATTAAGTTTCTAGGTATATACCTTGATCCAAATATTAACTGGAATGAGCATATAAACCAGATATCTTCGAAACTGAGCCAGATATGTTATCTTATCAAAACGGTTAGAGAACTAACAAACTTTGCAACGGCAAAGATCATTTTTCATTCGCTATTCCAGTTTTTTATTAGGTACGGAGTGACGCTGTGGGGAAATACTCCAGAAAGTAACAAACTATGCATTTTCAGGCTTCATTCAAAAGCGTGCACTACGGTACTTGTGTAAGGTCGAAAGAACACAGTCATGTATAGAACTTTTTAAGAAACATAAAATACTTACACATCCAAGCATTTTTATTTACGAAACCTAAATCCAAACCAAAGCCAACCTCGACACATACATAGAAAATTCTGATGTCCATCAACATAACACAAGGCACAAAAATACCTTCATAATATGTTTCCCATAAATCGAACTCTAGCCAAAAAAAGTCCACATAAAGCCGGTAAAATACTATATAATAAACTACCTAATTTTATCAAACGAGAAACTAATGTGGACACTTTCAAATCCAAGCTTCATGAATATTTGGTTACACACTCGTTCTACAGCGTGTCAGAATTCCCAAAAAGCAAATAAGATCTCGTAGCAGGATAATTAGTAAAAAGGTTTTAGGGTAGTGTGTATGATGAATTGAAGAATTATAATTATAGAATTATATAGTACTTTTATTGTATGTTTATACTTGTATTTCCCTGTATGTTTACATTTTATGTACCACTGACATTTCCAATTTTACATGTATGTATCTGGTCAAAGGAAGAAAATAAATAAACTAAACTAAACTAAACTAGCAAATGACCAGTGGTTGGTTGGTAAACTCGCCCCAAGACTACATTACAGAGGCTTTCGTCAAACGCGAGGAGCTCGTAGCCAACCAGCGAACGTCGCCCGAGCCAGGCCCCGGCAAGTCGATCGCTGATTGGCTACAAGTGTGGGCGGGTTCCTGGCCTGTGACGAAAGCACGAGAAAGGTTGCTGTACGGACACCTTTTTGGAAACGTTTGGTGTTTTTTGATTCTACAATAAATGTTCCAAATCAATGCAATTGTTCTTATTGGTATTGCAATGTTATTGAAAATATAATAGTAATGGGCGAAAAGTGGGAAAATCGAGAGTTTTATTAAAATAAACAGTACATTAGATTTTACCATCACTCGAGGTCAATTTAAATTAAAATTGAGAATGGAAACCACCAAAAAGGGTAAAATGAGAGTTTCTTATTTTTATTACAAATATTTTACGTTGAGAATTTTGTAATCATAAGCATTTCAAAATCTAGCCCAAATACGCCAAATACATGAAAACAAATTTGAATTGAAAATACACAGTTCTTTATCCAAAAAACATTTTTAAAGATAACTGAATATTCAAAAGATGTGCGTTAAAGGTACGTTTAAGTCTGTGTTAATGATGGGTCGGGGCCTCTACACAGAAGTGTTGGTCATTTGCCTGACTGTACAAGAATCGTTTGCGATCGCCAATCCCTTAATTTAATAAGTAATATTAAAGCAGTAGTTTTAGTAGTAGTATTATTGTGGTAGTGTTGTATTTATAAGATATTATTAAAATGAACCAAATTTATTCACATGTTAATGTTGTATTTATAAGATATTATTAAACTGAACCAAATTTATTCACAGATTAGCAAAACATTGATTTGTTCTTCTTCGATTGTTGCGGACTCACCGCCTGGCAATCCGCCACAGTACCTCCCCCCAGTATCGGAGGGTTGTGACGACACGGAGAAGTGTGGACCAGCTGGACGGGAAAGTGGACGCGCTTGACGGATGTTTTTGCATTTAACGGAGCGGTGGGTGTACCGATGATGGTGGTTGATAAGGGTGTGATGTCTGAGTGGGCCGCAATAGGCAATGCGTTGCCAGGAAAACTGTGGCCTGGCGTCGGTTCGGAAGGTGCGTTGACAGCCAAGATGCTGCCTGCATCCACATATGCAGGTTTGAGCCGGTCGATGGAGACCACTACACTCTTGCCGGCACGGTGGATGGTGAAAAATTTATCTTTACGCGAAATGACTTCGTATGGGCCATCATACGGTTGTTGAAGAGGAGTACGGACCGCATCATGACGCACGAATACATGCGTTCAGGTTGCAAGATCTAGAAAAACGAAAACCGCGTGTTGGCCGTGGTGAGACGGTTGAACCGGACGCAACTGTGAAAGGCGACGTCGAAGGCGGTCAAAGTATGCTGATGTGGATTTTGGCGTCGCTGGAGGGGGCGAGAGATATTCGCCCGGTAGACGGAGTGTTGTGCCGTAAACGAGCTCAGCGGGGGTGGCCTTGAGGTCCTCCTTCCATGAGGCACGGATGCCGAGCATTACCCATGGCAAAGCGTCCGTCCAGCGGTCATCTCCGTGGCATCGAAGTGATGCCTTCAGCTGACGATGAAGTCGTTCCACCATACCGTTGGATTGAGGGTGGTAGGCTGCGGTCCGGAGGTGATTCATGCCAGTAATGTTACTGAGTGCACGGAAGAGGTGGGACTCGAACTGGCGGCCCAAGTCCGTTGTAACCTTAAGCGGTGTCCCGAACTGTGAGATCCAACCTGTGACGAGTGCGGTAGCCACCGTCTCGGCAGTGATATCGGAAAGCGGTATGGCTTCCGCCCACCTCGTGAAACGGTCCACGCAAGTGAGGAGATATCGGAAACCATCGGAAATTGGTAGAGGCCCAACCAAGTCGAGGTGGATGTGTTCGAACCTGGTGGCAGTTGTATCAAAACGTGCAAGCGGTGCTGTGGTGTGACGCGTAACTTTGGAACGCTGACACGTGATACATGCGCGGGCCCAGTCACGGCAATCTTTATTAATAGATGGCCATACAAAACGTTGAGTGACGAGTTTGGTCGTTGCTTTGACACCTGGATGAGACAAACTGTGTAGGCTATCGAAAACTTGTCGACGTAAAGTCTGTGGTACGAATGGCCGCGGAAGTGATTGTGACATGTCACAGTAGAGAAGCAAATCTGCGTCATTAAGCTGCTGTGGGTGCAACTGCAGGGTAGAGTTAGCATGTAAGAGATCACGTAGTTCGGCGTTGTCCAGTTGAGCACGGGCAATATCAGCATAGTCGACTGGAAAAGTGATGGCGTCAACACGAGACAGGGGATCGGCTACGACATTGTCTTTACCAGGAATATGACGTATGTCTGTTGTGAATTGCCCGATTAAATCAAGGTGGCGAAACTGTCTAGGTGACTATTTTTCAGGGTGCTGTGTAAATGCGAAAGTCAACGGTTTGTGGTCGGTGTATACAGTGAAAGTGCGCGCTTCCAACATATGGCGAAAGAAAATGATGGCGTCGTACACTGCAAGAAGTTCACGGTCGTACGCACCGTAGTTACGCTGTGCGGTATTTAACTTTCGTGAGAAAAAAGCGAGAGGTTCCCATCCACGGCTCGTACGCTGCTAGAGTGCGGCTCCAATGCTTGTATCAGAGGCGTCGGTGATGATTGCTTATTCGGCGTTGATATCTGGGTGCGCCAGAAGCGTAGCCTGGGAGAGGCTGTCTTTGCACTCTTGAAACGCAGCCTGGAGTTCCGTTGTCCAAACAATGATTGTGTTGTAAAGGGGGGCCTGTATCTTAGCTGCAGACGGAAGAAAACGGCGGTAAAAGTTTATCATTCCAAGGAATTGGCGAAGCTGCTTGACGTTGGCAGGTAAGGGAAAAGAGAGGATGGCCTCAACCTTCTCCGGAAGAGGGCAGGTGCCACTGGCGCTGACTGTGTACCCTAGAAACTTGACTTCTGGAACACCGAATACACATTTGGAGGAGTTGATCAAAACGCCGTACTCTGAAAGTCGCCTGAACAGGAGGCGAAAATGTTCTTCATGTTGTGTTGGGTTGGAGGAAGCGACAAGGATGTCGTCGATATAGACGTAGCAAAAATCGAGGTCCCGTAATACCTCATCGATAAAACGTTGAAATGTATGAGCCGCGTTTCGTAGGCCAAAACTCATAAACGGAAATTCAAATAATCCGAAGGGAGTAGTGATCGCCGTCTTGGGAATGTCTTCAGCAGCAACAGGAATTTGATTGTACGCTCGCACTAAGTCAATGGTAGAAAAGATACACTTGCCTGAAAGATTCTGCGTGAAATCCTGGATGTGTGGAACTGGATACTGGTCCGGAATAGTCCTGGCGTTCAAAGGGCGGTAATCTCCACAAGGCCTCCACTGATCACCTTTCTTTGGAACAAGGCGGAGAGCTGCGGACCAACTGCTAGATGACCGTCGCGCGACGCCTGTTTTCATCATACTGTCAAATCAAACTCCCGTTTCGCGATTTTTAGGCGGTCTGGCGCAAGACGTCTGGGCTTGCACGAAACCGGTGGCCCGGGCGTCGTATTGATGTGATGTGGCGTTTGGTGTTTTGGCATTGTAGGATTGCCACTTGGGCGTGTGACTTCCGGAAACTGTGCGAATAACGCGTGAAAGGGGGACTGAAGATCACTGTTGCGCGAAATTACTTTGACATGTACTAGCGCGCCAGTAGATAGTTTTCCTTGAGTTGTTAATGTAGTGACGTTGTCAACCAATTGCCGTCGGCGCACGTCAATGAGTAGACTGTAATGCGCCAAAAAATCTACACCGATGATAGGCTGATCGACGTTGGCGGTACAGTTGGTACGAATGCTTGACTGAAAGCACAACAGCAACGCTCCTGATTTTTCAAGTCCGAGGGTATATTAACGAGTGACTTATGTTGTGAAACCGTGTTATTCTAAAATCTAATCATACCGTGAGTAGAATTAAGTGAGTAGTGGAGAAAATCTGTGTATCGTCTTTAAAATAATGGGAAAAAAGAATGCCACGCGGTCAACTAGGCCCACGGAAGAGTTGGCTAATACCAACCACGGAACTGAAAATTCCCCTGTTGTCGCCAACGAGACACTGGAGAACATGATCAACGAGACTGTGCTACGAGCGCTCAATGATGGAGAAGTCCAACAGCAGATCGTGAGCCTCATTGTCGCCAAGGTTACCGACGCGATGCTGGCAGAACTCACCACCCTGCGAGAGGAGGTTGCCGACCTAAAACACGATCTGGTTGTACGGGACACCGTCATTAAGGACATGCAGCGCGATCTAGCGAGGCAAACTGAACTAATGAAGGATTGGAGCAATACCGCAGCGACGGGCTAATCTACGAGTGTTCGGTGTCCCAGAAACAGATGGGGAAGACACCGACGACTTAGTAATTGACATCTTTAAGGCGAAAATGAACATGACAATCTCAAAGTACGACATCGACAGATCCCACCGTGTTGGGGCCAAGCACATCTCACAAGGGAATACAGAGGGACATGGCAACAACCGGAGGCCTTGGCCAATTATAGTGAAGTTTGTGAGCTATAGGGTGAGAACGCAGGTTCTCCAAAGTAGAAGTCGGCTAGCAAGGTCGGGCATCACCATACGAGAGGTCCTGACGCAATACCGCAGGACTGTGTTGGCCAAAGCCATTGAGATACATGGACTACGGAACGCCTGGACCATCGATGGGCGTGTTCACTGGAGGGCGGCAAACGGGGCGAGGGGAAGTGCAACCAGAGCCGAACACGTCAAGTAAAGGGTTGTTTCGTCATCGTGAGTAGAGTACTGAGATAACCACAAAAATAGCTGAATAGCCAACATTACCCATAGTATAAACAGAATAATCAGGAGTCTTGACTAATTATTAATAAGTCTAGTACGACATAGTTAAACATTGCTCCTATTTGCACGACTGGAATCTTTACTTTACTTTGTTAGTTTTACTACCATTAATTTACGGTATAATATTCCTGTTTACTTTCAGATTTATATTTTTATTGTTTATACATTTTTTATCAGAGGTTACGCCTCTAAATCATATCATAATATAATTTTCATCTGATACTTTAAGCACTCAGTACTATATAATATTATAGTACTTATATATTATCATAGCACATTATTATTATTCATTATTTTAAAGTTTATATAAGACAAACTTTAAATATGTTCCTATAAATATTAGCAATTTGTCAATGAATATCATTGAGGATGAAAACGATGTAGAATACGAGACACTTGAGCACATGAACACATTCGAGCTACAAGAAACATTTGAGAAATTGCATGACCTAAAGATAATCCATCTTAACATTCGTAACATTAGAAAACATTTCGATGAACTGATTACACTGTTACATGACACGCAAATAAATTTTGATCTAATTATACTAACAGAAACCCAATTAAAAGAAAGCGAAAACGTTTACAATATTGATGGCTATACAAGCTATCATTTTACATCTAAACTAACGAGTCATGATCGGATAACAGTAATCGTAAACAATAATATACATGACACATTGGAGATTAAAGCCCACACTCAAATAACACAAGGAAATGGAGCTTTAATTAAAATCACAAAGAACAATGAGACATTCACAATTCTAGCCATATATCGATCCCCATCTGGCAATGTACAAATATTTAATGACGAGCTCGCAACACAAATTGGATCACTAAACAGCACCTACAACTTCATAATTGGTGATATTAATATTAATATATTGGAAAAACCTATGAAAAATCCCAAATAGTGGAAGATTATCTAAATACTCTGTATGCACATGGTAATGTTTCATACATAAACGAGCACACACGTGTCACCAGTAACACAAAAAGTGTGTGATCATCACAAACGGTCTTGTTAAGTCGATTCGCACTCGAGATTAACTAAGCAGGCAATCTCTCAAAAACCCCGACGACACTGCGCTAAGAATAAAATACAAACATTATCGTAATCATCTAACCAAAATCATTAAATTAACTAAAAATAATTATTACAAAGAAAAAATACAGGAAGCAAACAGAAATAATGCAAAAGTATGGAAGGTAATTAATGAAGTAACAAATAATAAATGCTTATCCAAAAATATTGACAAAATACAAACAGATCAAGGACTTATAAAAACTACAGATAATTGGCAGGCAATATTCTACGTAAACCTTCCCGAAGCCACGGTACTGTACCAGTGCACTATCAGCAACATTCAATATTTCTACACCCAGCACTTGAAAGCGAAATATGCAACTATATAAGTGAACTGAAAAATAACTCATCTCCAGGTATAGACAAAATCCACTCTGTTACTTTAAAAATATAAAACAACATATTGCCAAACCTATAGCACATGTAATTAATCTAAGCTTTACAACAGGAATTTACCCAAATTATTTTAAAAAGGCAATTATAACCCCGATATACAAAAAAGGTTCCAAATCTGAAATTAATAACTATCGTCCTATATCAATCTTATCCCACATATAAAAAAATCATGAAAAATGTATAAAACATAGAATCTATAATTTTTTTGAACAACACAAGATTCTCTCTCAAAACCAATTTGGATTTCGAAACCAAAAAAGTACCCAAGATGCTATACACAAATTGACAACTGAAATACTTACTGAAATAGACAACAACAGGAAACCTCTGGCTATCTTCCTGGATTTAACCAAAGCTTTTGACACTGTCTCTCACAAACTGTTGGCAAAAAAACTAGATAATTATGGTATTCGAGGTAATGACCTTAAGCTAATAAAAAGTTACCTCACAAATAGAGAACAATTCGTCAGAATAAACAAAACATTGAGTAAACCCAGGATTATAGAGTATGGAGTTCCCCAAGGAACAGTCCTTGGTCCTCTTTTATTTATTATATTCATAAATGACCTATGCAATTTGGCGATCCAAGGAAAAATAGTAACATTTGCAGACGACACAGTTATTATATTCTCAAGCAACTCATGGGAAAACACCTTCATTATAGCAGAAACTGAATTAAATAAAATACTAAACTGGCTAAACTCTAACCTTCTTAAATTAAACAAAGACAAATCGCAATACATAACATTTTCTTCTGACAGAACATGTCAACCACCTGCATTAAATATTAAAATACATGAGGATAATAAATGCATCATTCCAAACACTAACTGTAACTGCCATTACCTAACAAAGATGCAAGAAACAAAATATCTAGGTATCACAATGGACCAACATCTACGATGGAATACGCATATAAATCTACTTACAAAAAAACTTCGATCAATCCTCCCAAAATTATATATCCTTAGAAACATCTTAAAGTATAAAACACTTAAAACCGTCTACTATGCTCTAGTTCAATCTTACATACAATACGGAATAATTAGCTGGGGGGGTACCCATGACATCCATATACATCCACTGAACATGATACAGAAACACATACTAAAAACAATACTAAAGAAACCATTTACATATCCAACAAAATTAATAGAGGCCTTCACTGAGACTAAAATCCATAACCCGAGAAAATTATACGTCAAAATATTATTAAAACACACACGGGAAACATTTATAAGGAAAGAGCCAAAATTTTCCACTCTCATAAAACGAGAACTAATGAAACAGGAAGACTGGAAGTCCCAAGAGTACGACTACAGCTAATCCAACGACACGCACTATGTTTAGGACCTAAAGTTTACAATATGCTTCCCTCACACATTCATAACTCCAAATCAGCGAGTAAATTCACCACACAATTAGACAAATGGCTCCTAAAATTCTCCAACGAAGAAATAAATAATATTATTAATTTGAAAATCAACAAGAAATAATCGTTAATTAAAATAATGAATGTACTAAATAATGTCTAAATATGATATCTCGATATTCTACATCATCATGTCTCAGACAAATGTAACATATGTTCGAAACCAAAATGTGTAATTTATAGTTTTTAGTTTTTAGATGTTAGTTTTTAGTTTGTAGTTTTTAGATTGTAAGTTTCTTTAGTTAGTTTTTAGTATTCATCTTGCTATACATCACCCGTCAGATTTCACCATCATAATCATCATCATCATCATCATCATCATCATCATCATCATCATCATCATCATCATCATCATCATCATCATCATCATCATCATCATCATCATCATCATCATCATCATCATCATCATCATCATCATCATCATCGTCATCATCGTCAACATCGTCATCATCGTCAACATCAGTTTTAACTTTTAACTACGTATGATTAATATTTGTACTCACTTTTAATTGTAAATGTTTTCTAAACAAGTTGTATCAAGTGAAAATGACAATGTAAATGAGGCAGCCACGTACGAGTCCTACGACTCATGTGATGTCTCATCTATGCGAAACAATATCTATACCTGTTAGATATACAAAATGTAAACTGTCTTTTCTCTTGAAAATAAAGTTCAAGTTCAAGTTCAATGAAACGCCATGTGAAATCACGGCGCAAACCAAGATCCAGAGATAAAGTCAGAGGACCGTATGTGCAAATTGGGGATCCATTTGCAGCGAACAATGTGTAGTCGGTTTTCCCGGGATGACCGAAAACTTTGCTTTTCGGGTAAACACAAAGGTCGGACCCAGTATCAATAAGGAACTCTGTGCGCGTCAACCTGTCGGTTACAAAAAGGCGATTTGCAGTGGGGCCATAGCCAGCCGCCATTACTGACTGCCCCGACTGTTTTACATGAAGACACACAGTGGCGAGCGCGGTTGCCGAAAGTAGCGTGATACTCTGTCGGTGGTCGTGCCTGCTGGTGATGGAGCCCTGTTGCGTGACCTTGAACCCTGACGACGGCCCTGGAATCGATCATTACTGAGCGCGGCGACGCTGGCAGTCAGCGACTTCAACCGTTGTGTCAACTCTTGAAATCGTGCTTCCATTTTAAATTCATTACCAATAGACAGAAGGTATTAGTCTTATTCGGATCACGTCGGGGTCACCAATGTTGTATTTATAAGATATTATTAAAATGAACCAAATTTATTCACATGTTAATGTTGTATTTATAAGATATTATTAAAATGAACCAAATTTATTCACATGTTATCATCTCAGCCCCTGGTTACAAAACTGATTAGCAAAACATTGATTTGTTCTTCTTCGATTGTTGCGGACCCACCGCCTGGCAATCCGCCACAGTAGTATTTAAAGCCGCGTTCACATAAATGACTAGTGACTATTGTCTATTGACTATTGACTATTGATTATTGACTAAGCGAATTGAACCATAGGCGATACGTGCTGACGTTCACACAACTTTACTTTTGACTTTTGATTATTGACTATTGACTAACGAATTGAAAATATCTCGAAGTCATAGTTACAACCAATCAGAACGTTCGCGTTCAGCCAATGAATGTGGAGCAACGGAAGTCAATACCACTACTCAATAACTGTCAAGTGTATATTTGTTTTTGGCTATTTCCGGCGAATATTATTTATTTATTTATTATTTTTATGAAGCTGTCAAACAATAAAATATTCTTATTTTGAAAACAAATCTTCAAAATAAACAAGAAACATACAAAACCTTCACAACTTGGTTGGCCATCATTAAACGTTTTAACTGGTGAGCAGTTATACTATCGCCATACCTCGTTTTCTTCATAATGTTGCAATTTTATTATTTTGGCAGCTCGTTGTTTGTCAATCAGTTCGATTCATTTGTTCTAGGTGGCAGATCATACGTGTCAAAGAACTTAGTTGTGTAGTGTTCATATCTTTCTTTGGGTAGTCAATAGTCAATAGTCAATAATCAATAGTCATTTATGTGAATGCGGCTTAATTCTGAAATAGTAGACCTTTGAGCTGGAGAAATACGTCGTTCTTAATGGAAAGATGAATTCTTAGAATGTGTGTTCTGTCCGATCTGGGTTATAAGCAGCAGCGTTTGTGAATACATTAGTATAGCTATAATAAGTCATCTCGTATGTTCATTGTTGACGGAAGATAACCCGTCAGCGTCTAGAGTATTTGGTTCTATTTTTAACATTCTAATATTGCGACTTGTTTTGTTTGACTTTACTCCCAAAAAGATCAACGCAATAATTCAACAACTATTCATCTTTCAAGGCATAACGACACAACATTCAACGTTCAGACTCGCTGTGGATGGTTTCATACAACATCTATTGTTTGCTTCTTCGCCTTCTTTTTCTTGTGAGTGTAACCGAACATTAATTTAGCTTGCAAATTTTATTATTAGTATTAAGTCATAGCAACGAGACAAGTATAAATATATTTGTATTTATCTTCCAAGTCACAAGAACCAAGTATTTATAATGTGCCCGTTGCTATATGACAGTTTCAAAGTCACCCCTTACATACACGCCATCGTTATACCTAATAATATACATATATATATATATATATATATATATATATATATATATATATAAAGTAAGGATACATTTTTCGGTTAAACCAATCCAAATTTTATTTATAATGATAATTCAACGTTTCAACGACTCTAGCGTCGCCTTTTTCAAGACATACAAATATAAAAAACAAATAAATAAAAAACCACAACAACCAAAAAACACTTGCATATAAAATGGAAAACAATATATATATATATATTAAAACCACACACACAATTGTAAAACGATACCAAGGCCACTTACTTTTAAAAACCGGTGAATTTTCGGAGTAACCCGTTCCTACTCCTTCCTCAGACCGAGCAATATATATATATGTTATGGCTTGATATCTGGCATCGATTATTACATAATCCGTGATGACAACAGCGTGTATCTTATATATATAATAATAATAATAATAATAATAATAATAATAATAATAATAATAATAATAATAATAATAATAATAAAAATAATAATAATAATAATAATAATAATAATAATAATAATAATAATAAATGTGCTTTATTTGGAAAAAAGTACAAGTTTCACAAAATGGCGAGGTTCGAACAAACAGTTCGCTCTTCCACCTAACCATACATACGGCTTCCGTGTTAAGTGTTTAGTACCCTAACTAAGGTAATTCTAAGGTAATTTAGGTTGGAATTCATAGTCGGCCCCTACACCTAGAGGCACCCATTGTTGCTATGGATTTGTTTTGTTTATGGGAAATAACATGGAAACAACTTTTACCTTGGTGACAATGGGCGCCCCTAGGTGTAGGGGTCGACTATGAATTCCAACCTTAATGTAATTGAGGCATTACATTTTTAATTATGTCATCATATTGCTTAATGCTATTAAGACTCAATTACACACTTTTGCAATGTTAATTAAACAAGACTTTTAAAAGTAGATTCTTATATATCTTATGTATATATATATATATATATATATATTATATCTGCTCCCTGTGTCCAACAATAAAGTCGGGTAGGGGATAGGAACTTAATCCCATCATATTCTGGCCCCTAGGTACATCGAAGCCGGCTGGCCATGCCTGACGCTTCCCTCATGTTAACTTCCTCCGGCTCCTCCTCTTCACTTTCTTCTTCCTCTGCTCTTTCTACAAATTCTGTCCATACTTTTCTATCTTCCCACCATCGTTTCTGATTGACCTCTCCCCAAGTTGCATTTCTTCTTTCCACGTCAATTGCTATCACTTCTTCCCACCTCAGTCTTGGTATTCCCCTCTTTCTTTTCTTTTTCCCTGCTTCTTTCTCAAACTCAATTTTCGGGATCCTGTCTTCCTGCATTCTTTTCATGTGGCCAAACCACCGCAATCTTTCTTTTCCCAGCTTGAAGTTTAGACTCTCCACTCCAAGTTCCTTCCTTATCTTTGAGCTCCTTATCTTATCAATCTTGGTCACTCCTGCCACACTCCTTAGGAACTTCATTTCTGCTGCTTGTATTGCTTTTTTTTCTTTTCCCCCAACTGGCAAAGTCACCGCTCCATACGTGAGTACTGGTACAAAATATGCTTTGTATATTAACAATTTGCATTGCCTTGGTATCTCTTTTTTCCAAATCAGTTTCCTCACTAACTGGAAAAATTTTTCAGCGGTCCCCGTTCGTCTTCCAATCTCCTTGTCAATTTTACCATCAGATGAGATGATGCTTCCAAGATACTTGAAATCCGGAGTCTCTACTAGTTCGTCGCCTCGCAGTACAATCTTTGGTCTATCCGCTTTCCTCTTCTTATTCCCCATAACCATCACTTCGCTCTTAGCCATACTTATCTCTAATCCAAACTCTTGAGTCCCTTCATTGCACTTATCTACTCTTTGTTGTACTTCTTCCCGTGACTTTCCCCATATTACACTAACATATTATATATAACATTATATATTTATATATTAAATAATTGTTTTTTGGGGTACTATCACGTGGGTTATAGAATGAGGGTTCTGACTTACCCCCTCCATCCCGACGTTTCGATGTAATATCATACATCATCTTCAGGGGTTCCACCGAGTCTACCTCCCTCCGCTCGGCCGGTCGAATCTCCACTGCTGTAGACTTTCTGGTCTTGTGTGGATTCTGACGTCATACTCCCAATAGGCGCGCGCGCATCAAACTTCGTAGCATTAAGTTCTAGCAGTTTCGTGCTTCTACTGCGTGTCAATAGCCCTAATCTAGTGCTGGGTATCTCTTCCCCAATGACTGAAGTCGGCACGATCGCAACCTCGAGTTGTCCCCCGTTGTTCCTTCCAATCATGAGACCACCTTCTGTATTCCATCTTGTGTTTCTTTCGTTAAGTAGCGGTTTCCAGGATGTGGGTAATCGTACGCTATCCTTGCGTACGTTAAGGTTTTCTGGCCTTCTCTCTATTTCTAAGGCCTCTGTTTATTGGATGAAAAGAAATGAATATGTAGCCGATAAATAACTCATTTATATAATGACAAGAATAGCAAGAACCAGCCAGAGCAATGGATAAACAAAAGAACACATAACAACAAAGAATAAAACACAACAATGAATTGAAAAGAAGTTAAATAGAAGAAGAAGGAAAACAAAGAAGTTAATTAAAAGATGGTCGCGATTGAACATTCCGGCCCCCATGAATGCTCTGCTTCATTGAGTGGGTAGAGGACAGAGTTTGACAACTGGGCGAGTGATGACTCCACGGGCAGTGACAACTTCTGCGACCCTCGTGACGCCGTCTTCACCAGGTTGTCTGGAGGTGATACGGCCCATAGTCCAATGCAGAGGTGGGAGATTGTCTTCCGCAACGATGACAACTGTGCCAGGAAAGATGGGGTTGGCTGGCGAAGTCCACTTGTACAGCTGATAAAATTAAAAGGAGTAGAGATAACATCTGTAGGGATAGGCCTGGAACAGCTCGTGCACAAAACCGGCCACAGCTGGAAAGGAAAAAGCTTTATAACACCAGCAATAGTTTGTCTCTAACCCCAGTTACTGTTAGTGAAATACGTAGTTTAATTTTACAACTAAAAGATTCATCTTGTGGGTTTGATGGTATTTCAGTTGATGTTATAAAACGCTCAGGCTCCTATATAGCGAACCCTTTAGCTTATATTTGTAACTTGTGCTTTGAAACCGGTGTTTTTCCCCAATGTCTAAAAACAGCAATCATTGTACCACTTTATAAAGGAAATGATCCATCAAAACAGGAAAATTATAGACCAATTTCTTTGCTATCGCATTTTTCGAAAATTATTGAAAAATGCATTAAGGTCCGGTTGTTAAATTATGTAGATAAAAATAAAATTATGTCTCAAAACCAGTACGGTTTCAGGCCGAAAATGAGCACGAATGATGCGATATATCAATGAACGAGCCACTCTTGTATAGTATAGTCTTGATAGAAACAAAAAGGTATTGGCCGTCTTTTTAGATCTGGCCAAGGCCTTTGATACTGTTGATCACAAGATTTTGATTCAAAAACTAGAGAAATTGGGCATACGGGGGCTGCCTCTTGATTTGTTTCGAAGTTACCTTGTGGGTCGAGAACAAATAGTGAAAATTGAAAGCACTTTGAGTGTACCAAACATAATTAAATATGGAGTTCCACGAGGAACCGTACTGGGGCCGATCTTGTTTTTGTTATATGTAAATGATCTGTGTGATATTAAAATTATCGGGAAGATTTTAACTTATGCTGATGATACGCTCCTGATTTTTACAGGTGAAAACTGGCACCAAGTGTTTATGCATGCAAATCTGGAGTTAAAAATTATTTATGAGTGGTTACAAGATAATCTGCTAACTTTAAGTGAAAGTAAAAATATACCTTTTATGATTCGAAAACGCTCCCTGATCGTGAATTTTCTTTAAAATTACATGTATCAAATTGTTTAGGTGAAAGTACATGCCAGTGTTATGAAATTGAAGCAAAAGAAAATGCAAAATATTTGGGAATTATGTTAGATAAGCACCTAAGATGGAATGTGCAAGTTGCTGCCATAGTAAAAAGAATTCGAAATATCCTGTATGTTTTTTATAGATTGAGGGAATGTGTAAATAGGAAGGTAATGATGACTGTTTATAGAGATTTGGGGCAATATATCTTACAATATGGTATCATTGGCTGGGGCGGAGTTAGCATATCATACGTTAAACCATTGATATCTATGCAAAAATTATTACTAAAAATAATTTTAAACAAACATATACAATTTTCTTCCGACTTGACATTCCAAATAACAAACGTGTTAGATATCATCATATCAGTCAAATATATGTAAAATCTGCTTTGATACATACCTTCAAAAAATTTTAATTTTATCAATCTTCAACTTATTCAGATGCATCTCCGCCTCATAAAACTAGGAGTGCGTTTTTGGGCGCAACATATAACTTAACTGTACCCCGTAAATATAAGTTAATGGGGCAGCGGCATGTCGACTACCTAGGACCAAAAATATTTAATGAAATTCCATTTGAGATAAAGAGTACCACGAGTTTATTTATATTTAAAAAAAGGTCAATGATTGGTTACTTGTGCGTGATTTTAATAGGTTAAATTTACATTTTTGAATTAATTTTATAAAGCTATCGAGTTTTGTTTTGCATCTTAACTTATTTGTATCCATTTTCTTTGCTAATAATATGTTTTTTTGTGTACTATATTTATGTTCCTTATTGAAACTATTTTTCATTAATCATCGTTCCTATTTGTAACCACAATTATAATGTATTATTAGCATTAGTTTTGTTTTGATTTTATTATGATATTTGTTTTTATTATGATATTATTATGATGTATTATGATATTATGAGTTTTGTTTTGTGTCTTAACTTATTTGTATTCATTTTCTTTGCTAATAATATGTTTTTGTGTGCTATACCTACGTTCCTAATTGACACTATTTTGTTTAAATTATCGTTCCTATTCGTAACAACAATTATAATGTATCAGTAGTATTAGTTTTGTTTTGCTTTATTTTGATTATTTTCTTTCCACTGACTGTCTGTTATATATACATATTTATTTTACATTGTCAGCTCGACCACAAGGATTCCGTTGCTTACGCGAGCTTCCCATAACAAGGTTTTCAGTTTTTGTATGCATATATTATATTTTGTTTTCTTATGTTTCATTAATGTTTATTGTATGTATGGTGGAAGTATGTTTGATTTGGGAATAAAATTATCTAAAAATTGAATTGAATTGAGCGTTGCTGCTGTGTGTGGAGATACTCCACTTGCCATCGCTTCCAAAAGTCACGGACGATCTTTTGCACCAAAGGCCAACGAGATAAGCACGATGTGCGGTTGGTATAGCGCAGCTCATCCGGAGCCGCAGTCAGTGGACGGAATACCAGGAAATGACCTGGGGATAGGTAGGCGACGTCAGCTGGGTCAGAGGACAGAGGGCATACAAGGGGCGAGAGTTGAGAACAGCCTCGACTTGTACGAGGACTGTATTAAGCTCCTCAAAGGTGAGCACTTGTTCACCAACAACGCGCCGAAGAAGCTGCTTGGCAGACTTAACTCCGGCCTCCCAAAGGCCACCAAAATGGGGCGACGAAGGTGGAATATAACGCCATTCTGTGTTGCAGCTAGAAGCCATTTCAATGATTGTGTTCCGATGTACATCAGAAGCGAGTAGTTGACCAAGACGATTCATTTCGTTGATGGTGCCAACAAAGTTTGTGCCGTTATCACTGAATATAATGGTGGGATGTCCACGACGGCCCACGAAGCGACGATAAGCAGCTAGAAAGGCGGGAGTAGAGAGATCTGAGGCTAACTCCAGATGAACAGCTTTGGTGGCGAAACATATGAATATGCATAAATAAGCTTTTAAAGTTCGGGCTCCTCGAATACAAGCAGCAGATATTGTGTATGGGCCGGCGTAATCCACACCCGTATTAACGAACGGTCCTAGGGTGGAAACACGTTCAAGTGGAAGGTCTCCCATCGGCTGAATAACGGGTTTTGGTTTTACCGTGAAACAACGATTGCACTTGGCAAGCTGTAGCCGAACAACGTTCCGCCCATCGAGAATCCAGAACCGCCGACGAATGTAGGCATGCGTAGTAAGGGAACCAGCATGTAAGTTGACTACATGAGCATGTTCAATTAATAAATGTGTAAGAGGATGATCGGTGGGCAGAAAGGCAGGTAGACGAAGCTCATAGGCAATTTTGGCAGATGTAAGGCGACCACCCACTCTCAAAACGCCGTCGTCATCTATGAACAAGCGCAGCTGACGTGTAAGACGGTGCCGAGTATCAGGACGAGACGCTTCTAATAGTTCTTCAGACAGTCTAGAGCGCTGGGCTCGCCGTATCAGGCACAGTTGAGCTTCCTGGAGCTCGGTGGTAGAAAGGGGTCCTGTGCGAAGCTGTTGAGGTTGAAGGCGATTAGAAATAAATCGGCGACAATAAGCGACAACTCAATTTAAACGAACGTAAGACGAGAAGCGATTTTCTAGCGGCAATTGCTCCACTTGCATGGCGAAGGTGAAAACGGGAGGAGGAACCGATTCGGCAGTAACCTCTGAATCATGTTCATCGAGTGGTGGTGGCGAAGCAATTGGCCATTTTTTGACGGGCTCAGCTAGCCAGGATGGACCTGTCCACCAAGGAGAATGATTGAGTAGTTGATTAGGAAAGATTCCCCGCGAGGCGCAATCAGCTGCGTTTTCTTCGAAAATGACATGATGCCAAACCGAAGGGGGTAGCGTTTCTTGAATTTCCACCACGCGGTTGGCAACAAAGGTCTTCCACCGGTGGGGCTCAGCTATTATCCACGACAGAGCAATAGTAGAGTCTGAAAATGCGAAATGTTCGGACACAGGCACATTATCCATGGTAATGAAAGTCTGACAGTAGAGGCGAGAAAGCAATTGCGCAGCACACAATTCAATGCGTGGTAAAGAAACTCTTTTAAGAGGTGCCACTCGTGACTTAGCGTTCAGTTGATGTAAGGTAATGCTCCCGTTGAGTGTAGTGACATGAAGATAGATGACTGCAGAATACCCTTCTTCAAATGCATCACAAAATCCGACAAGCAGCCGAGTATTGCAAGGTGATTATGGTATGAATCGTGGAATGCGAAGTTGATTCAACACCGGCAACTGCTGTTGGTATTGACTCCATGCGTCGACGATGTGGTCTGGTAGGATGTCGTCCCAGCCCACGTTAGTTAGGCTAATCCTTCGAAAGAAGATTTTAGCGCAAAAGGTTACAGGCGTAACCCAGCCAGGAGGGTCAAAAATCCTTGCCAACTGCGATAAAATTTGGCGTTTTGTTGTGGATGTTTCTGACCGTACTACATAACAAAAAGAGTTGCTGAATGGGTCCCAACCAAGTCCTAAAACCTTGAACACCGGATCGTGATCCAATAAAATAACTTCTCGATCTAGTTTGGTTTGACGACAGTGTTCCGGTTCGAGCCCCGTCAGTAAGGCAGGGTGATTCCCTCCTTTAAGACATTGAATTAGTTGATCACGGCGCTCCAGGGCCATTTTAAGCGTGCCAGCGCCAGTAATAATATCGTCGACGTAAGTGTCTTTAAAGTGCCCGTTCACCTCTTTAGCAAGTTGTTCTCTATATAAAGTTTAACCCTAAACACCAATGTTTGGGTGTATATCACGCGGCCTATACCATTGTTTATTCGCGCAACTTGCTGTTCGAGGTGGTTTGCCTACGTCATGTAACCCATGTTGCCAACTCTGCGCTGCGTCTCCAGCCGGCATTGGAAGGAGGGGTGGTACTGAAGATGCGTGGTTGGCTGAAGACAACAAGAGAGGGAGCGCTCGTTGTCTGGTGAGATACTTTGTTCAAATGAAAGTGGCGCAGAAGGCGCGCGGTCATGCGGGTAGATACAAGATTTGTAACAACTCACTGGAAATGTGTTTATATTTCTCTTCGATTTGTGAAATGATAATAATATTTGTCAAGAAGGAATATAATTATAATAGTATTTGTCACCATAAGGAATACAGTTACAATTGCGTCGAACAGGTTTTGACGGAGACCTCAAATTAAATCTCACAAACATACGGCTGTTGGTTTTTCTATCCAGCATTCTGAAACAATGCATCGATATGTTTACATGTCATATGTTAATCATACATAACATTGGCTGAAGAAAAAATCACACGTCTTGTGTCTTGTGTATGGTCGGTCTTTCTCCTGCCATTTAGTTCAGTTCAGTTCGTTTGTGTGTATATTAATTGACTGTTAGTGTTATGTAAAACAATCACTCATTGTTGAGTTGAGTTAGACTAACTAGGCCCTATAACTCAACAATATAATGCAAAATTTAATAATAACAAAATATATAACAGCAACAAAAAAACATAACAACTAAAAGAGGTTCATAGCTTGTTTATTTGTTAAGAATAATAAATTAAATTTGATGTCTAGTGAAATTCGATATAGTGTCGTACAATGTAACAGAAATTATAATTGCAAGACGGTTCAATGAATAGAACAGGTTGATTTAACTCAGTAAACAGTATTATTTCCAGTAAAAAATTGTGTTACGTTTCAAATAAAGAGACAACTAATAGTGTAGCATATTGCTACCATAACCAGTGACACTTGTTTTCAGTAACATAAGCTAGGAACTATATCTCATAAGTCGTAATATTCATCCCGAAACTGAAATAAGTAGTATATATTATAATCGACATAAAAACGACGAATTTTCTTATTTTGCATTAGGAAACGAGTATACACATGCGCTTGGCCGGCTACTTTTCGCCCATCCCTCCAAATGCGTGAAGCAAGCTCAAACAAAACTCGGGGGTACAGTGTTGCCAAACGTAGAACGTTCAACGGGCTGAATAAAACATTTAACCACTAATTACGTGGAACTCGAATCATTTTCGGTGAAACTGTTGTTCAATATGTGTTCTACATACCAACATGTGTGTATAGGTACACATTGCAGCAAGAGGTGAACGAACACTTTAAGTAAGGCGTCAGCAGCAAGTGGGTGGCGATCAGAATCCTGGTGCGCTAATTCCTGAATGGTGCGCAAAGCAAGATAAGGGGCTGATGATGTACCGTATGTGCCAGTGCGAAGGCGATAATGCTGAAGAGTCTCGTTTTCTGAAAATCGCCACACAATGCGCTGGAGATCTTGATGCTCTGGAGTCTGGACTAACAAGTATTTGTCTGTACATCTGGCGAACATCTGCAGTAAAGACAAAGCTGCGTGAAAGCGGAAACGGAAGAGTAGTGTGCCCACATCCTTAATTGTTCTCGGACACAGACAGGTGTTCAATTAAATGTAACGGTGCTCCCCGAAGGTAACTACGAAGATTCAACATTTTTAAACACTCACGTAGGCTTTCGCGGCCCGAGTTAATCACTAAACTTGGCTTTCGGGTATAGCCGCGTCGATTATTGCTTAAAAGCTGACGTTTCGGGCAGGTTACACTACCCATCTTCAGAGCTAAGACCTGAAGAAGTCACAGAATAAAACCTACTCGGTCCAGCTTCACTCTGCGACTGCAACAAGCCCTATTGTTTCCCGCGTATCGTTCCCCTCCGTTCTCCTCCCGTTCTACCGGTTCGACTCCGTCGTTATCACCTGACGTCATCTCCGATAGCGCTCGCCGTGTTTCCCGCGCGTTGTTGATGCGATGTATAGTCGGTCTCCAAATGCGGCTCAACTTCAGTCCATCGTCCCGATTGAAATTATTTGGGTGCTTTTCAATTTCAATTGCTTCCCGGACCAGACGGGACCGATAATGCGTTGTTACAGCTAAAGCTCTTGTCTCTTCGAAATTAATGCGATGACCTTCGTTGAAACTATGTTCCGCTATTGCCGACTTATCTATGTGGCCCAGTTTTGTGTGGCTAACGTGTTCTTTCAATCTCGTTGAAATTGAACGCCCTGTCTGGCCAATGTACACTTTATCGCACGCGCCACACGGAATCTGGTACACACCCGACGTGTTCAGAGGCGGAAGTTTATCCTTAGCTTGATTGAGCATTGTCGATATCTTCCTGTCCGCTGAAAAAATTGTTTTAATCTGGTATTTACGTAACAACCTCCCAATACGGTCAGTTACATTTTCCACATAGGGTAAGTAGGCCTGGGCAACAGCTCCTCGTCCTTCTACCTCCGACGGTTTTGAAGTCTTTGACACATTATTCTCGCGTAAAGTTTGAGCTATAGCCCTATGCCCATATCCATTTTGTAACAATGATGTTTTAATTGTTTTATGTTCAGAGCTTAGGTGTTTAGCATCCGAAATCCTATACGCTCTAGTAGCTAGCGTGTTGAGCACAGCGCGTATTTGAGCTGGATGGTGGTGTGAGTCAGCATGCAGATATTGACCTGAATGTAACTGACCGTATTGGGAGGTTGTTACGTAAATACCAGATTAAAACAATTTTTTCAGCGGACAGGAAGATATCGACAATGCTCAATCAAGCTAAGGATAAACTTCCGCCTCTGAACACGTCGGGTGTGTACCAGATTCCGTGTGGCGCGTGCGATAAAGTGTACATTGGCCAGACAGGGCGTTCAATTTCAACGAGATTGAAAGAACACGTTAGCCACACAAAACTGGGCCACATAGATAAGTCGGCAATAGCGGAACATAGTTTCAACGAAGGTCATCGCATTAATTTCGAAGAGACAAGAGCTTTAGCTGTAACAACGCATTATCGGTCCCGTCTGGTCCGGGAAGCAATTGAAATTGAGAAGCACCCAAATAATTTCAATCGGGACGATGGACTGAAGTTGAGCCGCATTTGGAGACCGACTATACATCGCATCAACAACGCGCGGGAAACACGGCGAGCGCTATCGGAGATGACGTCAGGTGATAACGACGGAGTCGAACCGGTAGAACGGGAGGAGAACGGAGGGGAACGATACGCGGGAAACAATAGGGCTTGTTGCAGTCGCAGAGTGAAGCTGGACCGAGTAGGTTTTATTCTGTGACTTCTTCAGGTCTTAGCTCTGAAGATGGGTAGTGTAACCTGCCCGAAACGTCAGCTTTTAAGCAATAATCGACGCGGCTATACCCGAAAGCCAAGTTTAGTGATTCAACATTTTTGTTTCCGACGGGAGGCGAGTATGATGTATCGCTGCGTTAAAAATAGCTATGGAATTGTTATAGCCTTTAATGTGTCCGTCCCAAACAGGCACTGTTATTTGAGGAAGACGGGATTGTTCAGTCAGAGGTAGCAGATTAGATGTAGATGTAACAGGGGAAAACCTTTGTTCTACAATAGTAGCTACCTTGCAAAACAAATCATAGAATGCTTTGTGTGTGTGTGGTTGTACAGTGTCTACTGCGTTCATAGCAGGCACTCTAGAATTTGCAATTGTGATGTCCTTCTGAACTTGTAAGAAAGCAACTTTCAATTCCTGGTGCTCGGTTCTGCGTGCTTTGAATTGCGTGAGTGAACAAGCATCGTCTTTATGAGCAAGGCAACACAGTTCATTCATTAAATTCAGGTACATTGTACGTACAGCTATGAACTCATCAAGCTGAATCAATACTTCCTTCTTATTAGTGTACTAACTTATTACTAGACTTGAATAAGTACACACATATTACTGGTACAATATGTAGGTTTATTTGGTGATTAAACGACACAGATACATTGTGTGAACCACACGGCAAGACTACCTCCATTGACTGCTCCGGGGCTGACTTCCGGTGACGTCACATCCGAAGAAGTCGGAGCCTTCTACACTGCCTAGTACAACTTCTCCCTCTTCCATCTTTTGGAGATAGGCATCCCTTACCTTGGATTACATAATTGTATAATTTGACACTTACTTGACATTGCAAACAAAGTATGAATAAGATTAATACTAGTTCTAAGATCTACAAGTTCAAGCGCTCCACTGGCTTAGGTTCTCTTTTAGAGCGACGAAGTGGTAGGTCTACCGGTGAAGGAAGACAGGCCTCATTGGTAGGTTTCGCCTTTACAGGGCTACTTTCAATTTCTTGTGGCATTTCTTCCTGCTCATCTAACCCTTCCAATTTTACCTGTGGAGACCTCCTTAATGGTTTATCTTCGTGCTCTTGCTCTGACAACTGAGATACTCTAAGGTGGTCAGCGTGAACAAAACGCTTCCTAAAATTAACATTTACAATGTAGGTTACTAAACTAACAACCTTTACAATCCTTCCAGGTTGCCACTTTTCTGTCTCTCCACGCACACATTTCACCAACACCTTATCTCCTTCTTTAAATACCCTCTCTTGTTTGAGACATTTATCCCTGAGACATTTGTTTTGACTCTGCTTTTCCTGCATTTTGAAATTAAAATGTGGTTTTAAACAGGCCAGACGTGTTCTCGGTTTTCGTTTGAGCAACAGTTCAGCCGGTGTCATTTCTGTTACTGAATGGGGTGTGTTTCGGTATAAAAACAAAAAGTTATTGAGCCTATGCTGCATAGAACGAACTGTCGAGTTTTCCTCGTCCTCTAGTACCTGCTTCAACAAGGCTGACTTAAAGGTTCTCACTGCTCGTTCTGCAGAGCCATTTGATTTAGGATGAATGGGCGGACTGAACTTTAGTGCTATGGCATTCTGTTTACAAAAGTTTGCAAATTCCTGTGAACTGAATGGCGGTCCATTATCTACCACCAGTTCCTCAGGCAAACCAAATACTGAAAACACTTTTTGGAATTTTTCGATGGTCTTTTCAGCTATCGTACTCCCCATGATTTCCACTTCTAACCATTTGGAATGTACATCATAAATTAACAGAAAATGTTTACCTTCTTTTTGAGCAAAATCGGCATGTAACCTTTGCCATACTCTAGTCGTCCATGACCAACTATGAAGTGGTACTGACTCTGATTTTTGTTGAGTTGTTTGGCAAATGTTACATGTCTTTATTGTTTCTACAATATCATCATCTAAGTTTGGCTACCATACATAACTCCGGGATAACATTTTCATCCGGGTTGTGCCTGGATGCTCTTCGTGCAATAGTTTGATTACAGTTTTACGTAAGAAAGTTGGAATGATTACACGGTTACCCCAAGTTACACATCCTGCATCGGTGGAGAGCTCTAGCCGTTTATGAAAATAGGGTAACAGGGTATCATTGGTTATCTTTTCAGGCCAACCATTTAACGTTAGGTCATAAACTTTACCTAATATCTCATCATTTCTGGTGGCTTTACTGATATCATCCGATGATATGGGCAAAAGTGACGAAGGAGAAAAGTAATTCACCTGCTTTTCTTTTTCATCGGTGCACCTGGGAAGTGGTAACCTTGACATTGCATCGGCTGGGGCCATATCTTTGCCCTTCCGGTACTTAATGTCGTAGTTGTATCCCGACGACAAAATTGCCCACCTCTGCATTCTCGCTGCAGCTAATGCTGGCAAACGACTTTTTGAACCTAAAATAGATGCTAAGGGCTGATGGTCTGTTACCAACAAGAACTTGCGCCCATAAAGATATTTATGAAACTTTTTAACCGCATAAATGAGAGCTAAAGCCTCTTTTTCGGTCTGTGCATAATTACACTCTGCACTGGTTAAAACTCGAGATGCAAACGCCACTGGTCTTTCTATACCCTGTTCGGTTACCTGGGACAAGACCGCTCCTATACCATATGGAGACGCATCGGCCGCTACCACTATGGGCTTACTGCAGTCGAAATGCATAAGAACCTGACTGCTTAACAATAACTGTTTACTATCATCAAATGCTTTTTGAGTTTCTTGGTTCCAATCCCACTCTAATTCGGACGTCAAGTTATATAAAGGCTTCAATACCGTTGATAACATCGGCAAAAACTTATGATAATACTGGACTAACCCTAGATACGATTTAAGTTGTGCCACGTTCTCTGGTACTGGTGCATTCATCAATGCCTCTACCTTTTCCTGAGTTGGGTGAATACCGTCCCCATCAATGATGTGTCCGACGTATTCAACCGAAGTCACCAAGAATTCAAATTTCTTTTCTTTTATTCTGATTTTGTATTTCTCCAAACGCTCAAACACCCTATATGATCGTTCTTTACATTCTAGTTCGTCTTTACCAGATACTAGTATATCATCAAGGAAGCAAGTTACCCCTGGTATTCCTCTAAGTACTTGATCCATTATTGATTGAAATATGGATGGGGCACTGCTAATACCATACACTAACCGGGTATACCTAAACAATCCCAAATGAGTATTCACTGTCAGTAATTCTTGCGAACTTTCACCTACTGCTACTTGTTGATATGCGTTGGCTAGGTCAAGCTTCGTGAACACTTTACACCCGGCCCAATTTATTGACATATCCTCAAATGTAGGCAACGGATAATGCTCCGTTTTAGATGCTTGATTTAGGGTTGCCTTAAAATCCCCACAAAGCCTTATACCCCCATCAGGTTTGGGTACCGCTAGTATCGGTGTAGCCCACTCGCTATGTTTTACTGGTTCTAGGATAAGCCTACCTGCCTTTTGTTGGCGCTCTAACTCTTCTTTAACTTTATCTCTTAATGCAAAGGGAACACTGTAAGCTTTACCGTAAACAGGACTCACCCCCTCTTTAAGGACAATGTTAGCCCTAAACTTACGGATCTCCCCGGTCTGTTCACTGAACACCGATTGAAATTTCTCTTTTAACGTATCAACAAATTGCTTTCTCTGTGGAGCCAGCACAGGCTTAGTTACAGAATTTACAGAATTTATTGTACACATTGATTTCCAATCCAATGGAATTTTGCTTAACCAGTCCCTACCTAACAGAATTGGATCTGACATTTTTCCACTTTTCACCACAACCATGGTCAGACTGCCATATGAGGTACCTTGGTACTCCACACTTACCCCTATTTCTCCCACTACAGGAAGACTAGAACCATTGTAGGTAGACAATTTAACACTACTAGGAGCTAGTTTCACACCTTTTGATACCAGTTTCTTGTATACTTCATGTTCATGTGGTATTACGGTACATACTGCTCCCGTATCTACATTTAGAAGCAGTGGAACCGTTTCTATGTCCATTGTTACTTCGTATGCAGACTTAGGTCTAAGTTTCACTTTCTCACACGCATACACTACATGGAGAATTTCACTTTCTTCTGACAAAGAAGCTTCCCCCTCTGTAAAATGCACTTTCGATTTTGACTGAGTAGGCTTATCGCCTTTTGACTTACACATTTTGCTTATATGACCCACTTTTTGGCACACAAAACACTTCCACTCTTTAGCAGGACACTCTGCTGCATTATGGGACCTCCCACAACGATAACATTTACTAGTGGACTGCTTCTGGGATCTGGACTCGCCCTCGGACTTGTTCCACTTCTTGTTATTCTTCTTTATTTGATTTACGCTTCCTGCTGACGACACTGGTTGACTGGTCAGTAAACGAGCTTGTTGGAAAGCCATTTCCATACTTTTGGCAAGCACCACTGCATTGTTGAAAGTCAATTTTCTCTGTGTTAGCAGTTCCTTTTGAATATCTTTGTCACGTATTCCGCACATAAACCGGTCACGCAACACCTCACACAAAAAGGTTTTAAACTCACATGTAACTGCAAGATGCCGCAGAGCTACTTCATATTCTGCCACCGTTTCACCCTCGCCTTGACTGCGGGAATAGAACGTGAAACGTTCCGCTACTACGTTCCTTTTTGGTGCGTAGTGGTGACGTAAGATTTGCACTAACTGTGTGTAGGACTGATCCCCTGGAAGGTCGGGTGACACCAAGTCCTTCAATACGGTGTAGCTTTTTGCGCCAATCACTGAAATGAACGCTGCCACTTTATCACTGTCCTCGATTTTATTTGCCTTGAAATATTGTTCCAACCGTTCTATATACGACGTAAACTCTGATACGTTTCCATCAAACTGTTCGATGTGCCCAAACTTGGCCATGATACAACGAGAAGAAGGAGCACTGGCCTAAGCCTAGGCCTAGACTATGCAACCACGTGTTTGACGAAATTGAAATCAGGTATTACCGCACTTTACTCACGTTGGATTACGTAAAAACATCCTCGTCGCCATTGTACTAACTTATTACTAGACTTGAATAAGTACACACATATTACTGGTACAATATGTAGGTTTATTTGGTGATTAAACGACACAGATACATTGTGTGAACCACACGGCAAGACTACCTCCATTGACTGCTCCGGGGCTGACTTCCGGTGACGTCACATCCGAAGAAGTCGGAGCCTTCTACACTGCCTAGTACAATTAGCTCGAGACATTTTACTACGAAAAGTGAACTGTATTATTTATTGTTTATACTCACGTAATTTATAGAACTAGAGGCGAAATGATGATGAGTTTCCGGCCCGGAGAACCAATGTTTATTGGATGAAAAGAAATGAATATGTAGCCGATAAATAACTCATTTATATAATGACAAGAATAGTTACAAGAACAAGCCAGCGCTATGGATACACAAAAGAACACATAACAACAAAGAATAAAACACAACAATGAATTGAAAAGAAGTTAAATAGAAGAAGAAGGAAAACAAAGAAGTTAATTAAAAGATGGTCGCGATTGAACAGCTTCTCTAATAATACGTTCAGAATACCCTTTCACCAACTTTCACCGTCGCTAATTTTTTACACCCCTCGAAGTCAATAACATGACCTGTAGTGATAGCATGTTGAGCTAACCCCGAGACGTCACTTCTGTTCTTCACTGCTAGTCGGTGTTCATCTAGTCTTGCAGAGATACGTCTATTCGTTTGGCCAATGTATACACTATTACATGACGTGCACGGAACCTCATACACTCCCTGGTTTTCGAGAGGTACTTGGTCTTTTCGGTTTCTCAAGAACGATTCAATCTTTCTGTGGGGTTTGAAAACTGTTTGAATACTGTGTTTTTTTAACATCCTACTTATACGGTCAGAAGTCCCCTTTATGTAAAGAAGGGTTACAGTGGATTTAAAATCCTGTTTCGACACCTTATTAATGAACGGTTTTTTATTCATGGCTTTGTTAATAGTTTTATATGAGTATCCATTACTAGTTAAGACATCAGTTAACTCTTTACACTCACTGTCTTGATGATCTTTATCTGCAAGTTTTTTCGATCGGTCCACTAGAGAATTGACAACAGAGTTGAGATGTGAGGGTCGATATAATGTAAGTTTAAAGGGTGACTCTTCTAAGAACTTATCTTCAAATTTTGTCATAAACAGATTGGCTATGGCTGGAGAAATAGGAGACCCCATTGGGCAACCCTGAACTTGTTTGTCTTTCTGGCCTTGAAACATAAAATATGTATGTTTAAGATAGTGCAGTATGAGTTCGACCATTTGATCAGGAATATGTAAGTCACGCATAACATCCACTACTTCGTTCGTACGTAGTAAGCACGAATAAACTTATTGGCTGACTATTCATTTTGTGCAAATGTGTTTAATAATAAACAAAAGATAATATGCTACAACAATAACCTAAAAAAACAACTTCTTATCTGTCTGTTTACATGTTGATGGCCTAGTTAGTAATCAGTTTAACATTCAGCCATAAATAATATAGAAGTTTACTTTTTATTCCAAGGTTCTATTGATCAACATGTTATCAAAAATCTCAATTCCCATCATAAATATTACCCCTTCCCTCCCCGCCCTCTAGCCACAAAAATCAAACTCAACAATTACATTATTTTGATCTTAACTAGACCCAACTTTTTCGTTGTTTGCTAACAGGCCACTAATTGTTTTAGATATCGTGTTGTTTTTCTTTGCCTTCTTCTGTGACCATTTAAAGTAAATGGGCGCATATTTGAGTGACAAAAGTTTTGCGAAATGTATGCGCGGTACCACATCATATCCTTGGGAAGATTAAATAAATAAATAAATTCACATTTAGAGTCTACTCACTTGTGAACTCAACTTGTGGGTTTACTGATTGGTGTTATATAAGTGGATGCTGTGAAATACTGTAAAATGCATGTTGCCTTAGCTGTATAATTTGCTGTTCAATATGACTTTGGTACCGCTTGTAGTGAAGTGGGGGACACTTACGGTAGTGTAGGTACTAGCGAAAGATGGTAGAAAAAATACACACCATTAAACCGTCAAGTATAATGTACACAATGAACTATGCGTCAAAAACTTAATACCGGTGACAATAGCAAAGGAAGTAGCATAATACCATTGCGTGTTTTTTATTGAGGCTGCTGTATGACACTTACAGAGAAACCCTTCAAATAAAGATAACAAACCAAACACAAACTGATTTGGTAGACAAAATTTAAAAGGTAAAAGAGTTTAATAATATCGCATTCTGTCTGATTTCAGATGTCCTAAAGCATTCTAGTGCTTCGTAGAATTTCTTTGCTGGCAGAAGACATTCATCTGAAGCTCTTTTGCCACCACGTGGCATGTGTGTGTAATTTGTGTTATTGAAGAAATTGAGCTAAATTGAGCTTAAAATTTTAATATACTCATGATAACTGTAATAATCAAGATTTAGTTATCAGGAATTAATGTAAATATTTATGGACTATGGTCTGCAATAAAATATCTATATCAATTATTATTATATTGTAGACTTACGTATACGTCTCAAACAGTGCAATAGTGCTAACTAAGTTCTTCGATTTTAATTGCTAACTGTATTTTATGTTTGAATTACTAAACAATAATTGTCCACCAAATAAATAACGAACTTGAAACCTCCAACGTGCCAAACTATGGAATGAGGCCAACGCAAAACACATGACAGCCGGTGGAGGTGATGCGACAAATAAGAGCAACCAGTTCGTATTTTTTTTTTCTGTTCCTATTCATAAAATTAGGCATTGTGAACAGTGAACCATAAATTAGGTTTTAATTTTATGCGATGTTAAAAAGTAAAACAAATACAAATTCTGGTCAACGAATATATCCTAAATATAACTTTTTACATTCTCGTTATGGTAAAGTACTTGACTGCTACAAGATAAAAATGAGAAATTCACATTTTTATAAGTGCTTTAAAACACCTTTTTGTAAGCTATGATGTTCGGAACAAACTCAATTTGCGTATCCACATTTTTCCGTCTGCAAGTATAAAACAACCATTTGCACCGGTTCACGAAAAAATTCATATACCAAAAACTGTTGAAGATATAAGTTCTTCCAAATTTCATCGTATGAGAAAGGCGTATAAATGAAGTGAACACTGAACTTGCAGCGAGCTAGTCTTTTCCGTAACGTGGATATAAATCGTAATATTCGAAATACGGAAATATACGTTCTGCAAAATGTATTCATGTATTATTTTTTTATCATCGCCTTACACTTTTATTTAATACTGGAGGAATTTTAGATTTTAACCCGGACATAATGAAGAGAAAGCTGATTTTTACAGAATCGCTTGCAAATTTTATTTTATATAACATACTTCGGGTCCGCCAAAATTCGCCTTGTGCGTTAGCCGCCATCTTGGAAAATGTCGGCGTTTACGGTATTGCATTCGATCACTTGTTGTGAGTGCTCCATATAACATATAATTACGTGAGTGGTGTCAAATGAAAGATAATATTATGAACAATAATAATAAATTATGGAATTTCCATTTTTTATCATATTACAATAGAAGGAAGTAATTAAGTGATCCACTGCACAAGTGGATATTTGTATTTTGAAGATTTGCGATTAAAGTAATAACGTATCCATAACTTGTATTTATACAAAACATAAAGCTTATTCTGTCAAGAACACACGTGCAACATTTTATTAACATAACTTTAAAAATGTTTGAGATACGAGCTATTCTATTGTATATCTGCATGTGTCGTGGCAGCCATCGCCCCGGACAGAGCAAAACTCATTACCTTGCCCAATCGGCCAGTAAAAACACATTTAAAGAAACTTGTTTTTTACATGATAACTAAAGAATGTAATTGAGCTTCACTTAGACCAAAGTCACATGTGTGCTTTAGTCGCCATTTTGAAAAATGGCGACGGTTATAGTTTTGTCTTCAAACATGCTTTGTGAAGGCTACATATAACATAAAATAACATGAAGAATCTTAATTGAAAGATATGATTGGGAACTTCTATAAACAGGGGAAAAATTGTAAGTAATTAGATGAGCGTAGCGAATGTATCAATCAATTCAAATGGTTCATTCTCTCCATGCGCGAATTTTGTTCGTCGCACACCGGTCAAACGGTTCGACGGATTTGACCAAAATTTCAAACCAACACTCTTTAATACTCAAATTGACGATGTCAAGAGGAACAGTAAAATCCGTCAAGATGACAACATATAAAAAATTAATTCCCGAAAACATTTAAGTTTTAATTTCTGTTAATTGAAACTTACGGATGGAATTAAGTAAAGTTTTGGGCTCGTGGTAGAATGGGCCCATGATAAATATGAAAAAGGAGACCCTGTTCTCCCCCCCCCCCCCTCCACCTTTTCTTCTGTTCCACTTAAGATTCCTTCTTCTGCGACTTACCCTTAGCTGCTGGACTCTCCTTATGACGACCCCCATGACGATAGACAGTCAAATGCGATAGAGCAACTCTTGTCTGTTGTCCATCACCATCACTATTTCATGATAATGGTATGATAAGTAGAACGAAACATTTTGAACAGCCTATTGCATCAATCAACGGATACTTGCACCCACTAAATGAGATATGCCAAAAGTCGGAGGTTACCAACATTACAGTAGGGGGGGGGGGGGGAGGGGGGGGTCCTTCTCCATCGCGTACATGGCCTCGACCACCTCACACGAAATTGTCTTTCGAGATTCGCTCATGCATTGCATATTACTAAGCGTACTAGGCTTACGTCAGTGGCCACATTCCTGGGAATTGGAAGAATAATGCCCGGCTTATTTAAAAGTTATCCAATCGGTTAATGTCCCAAGAAATAAACAAATTGTCAATGCAAAAACTGCTGCATGCACTCTAATAGTGGAGACAACATTAAACTTGGCAGACAGTGGTCCCCCAGTTGCAGAAGTTGGTAATGTTACAGATTACTAGTTATCTTAATTGGACAAAATTCTCAAGACGTTGTCATTTTAATGTTATCGCCAGGATCTGCCAACACAGTCAATAAAGGGAATAATATTTCTCGGTTGCAGAGCAAGCTAGCAGAAGTTGAAACAATGTAGTGGGCTGTTTTAGTGGGGTTACTTTAGCCCAATTTCCTATACCGACCCGGACAAAATTAGGAGAAAGCTGATTTTTTCAGGGTTGCTTACAAATTCAATTTTATATAACATACTTCGGGTCCGCCAAAATCCGCCTTGTGCGTTACCAGCCATCTTGGAAAATTTCAGTGATTACAGTATTCCATTAAATCACTTGTTGTGAGTGCCCTATGTAACATAAAATTACGTGAGTGGTGTCAAATGAAAGATAATATTATGATCAATAATAATAATGTATAGAATTTAAGTTATTTATCATATTACAATAGAAGGAAGTAATTAAGTGATCCACCGCATAAGTGGATATTTGTATTTTGATGATTTGCGATAAAAGTAATAATGTATCCATAACTTGTGTTCATACAAAACATAAAGCGCATTCTGTTTCGAACACACGTGCCAAGTCTTATTTACATAACTTTAAAAATGTTTGAGATACGAGCTATTGTATATCTGCATGTGTCGTGGCCGCCATCGCCCCGGACAGAGCAAAACTCATTACCGGTACCTTAGCCCATCGGTCAGTAACAACACATTAAAAGAAACTTTTTTTTTACATGATGACTAAAGAATGTTATTGAGCTTCACTTAGACCAAAGTCACATATGTGCTTTAGTCGCCATTTTGAAAAATGGCGACGGTTACAGTTTTGTCTTCAAACATGATTTGTGAAGGCTACGTATAACATAAAATAACATGAAGAATCTTAGTTGAAAGATATGATTGGGAACTTTTATAAACAGGGGAAAAATTGTAAGTTATTAGATGAGCGTAGCGAATGTATCAATCAATTCAAATGGTTCATTCTCTAAATGCGCGAATTTTGTTCGTCGCACACCGGTCAAACGGTTCGACGGATTTGCCCAAAATTTTAAACCAACACTCTTTAATACTCAAATTGACGATGTCAAGATGAACATAAAAATCCGTCAAGATGACAACCTACAAAAAAATAAATTACCGAAAACATTTAAGTTTTAGTTTCTTACGGACGGATTTAAGTAATGTTTTGAGCTCGTGGTAGAATGGGACCATGGTAAGTCTAAAAAATGAGAGCCTGTTCTCCCCCCCCCCCCCCCCCCCTTCTCCTCTGTCCCACTTAAGATTCCTTCTTCTGCAATTTGCCCTGCCCTTCCTAGCTTCTGGACGCTCCTTATGACGACCCCCACGATATAAGAAAAATGGATCTGATTCGGAAGACGCCATGTGGCCTAAGCTGTCGCGTAAGTCACTAAATGCCAAATAATAACAATGTTTTATATTTATTTATATCCACAACAAAGGTAATGCCACTGTCTTGGTGAAAGTTAGTTTAACGTTGTAACTGTTACCGTCATTTTGTAAGCGCATTTTTAGTTAATATTTACGGCAATGTTCCCAAACACTGCTGCACTTATAATTATTCACAAAGTAATTGTTGTCTATCACTCTCACTTGTTTAGGTGTCCAATTATACAAATTGAACATTGCTCCAACACTGTGGCTAGCAGTCATCGTGAGAGGATGGGGAAGTTCACGATTGTTAATGATGATTATTAAGACCCGTTTTATTTCCTTCTTTAAAACAAGCACTAGTCGCGTCACTCATATCATGTCAGTACATAAACAGCCCACTGTAATTTTTCAATTTCTGCTAGCTTGCTCTGAAACCGAGAAATATTATTTCATTTATTGACTGTGTTGGCAGATCCTGGCGATACCATTAAAATGACAACGTCTTGAGAATTTTGACCAATTAAGATAACTAGTGATCTGAATCATTTCCAACTTCTGCAACTGGGGGACCACTGTCTGCCAAGTTTAATGTTGTCTCCATTATAAGAGTGCATGCAACAGTTTTTGCATTGACAATGTTTATATCTTGAAACATTAACCAATTGGAAAACTTTTAAATAAGCCGGGCTTTATTCTGTCAATTCCCAGGAATGCGGCCACTGACGTAAGCTTAGTACGCCTAGTAATATGCAATGCATGAGCGAATCTCCAAAGACAATTTCGTGTGAGGTGGTCGAGGCCATGTACGCAATGGAGAAGGACCCCCCCCCCCCCCCAACCCCCCCAACTATTATGTTGGTACTCTTTGCATATCTCAGTTTGTGGGTGCAAGTAACCGTTGATTGATGCAATAGCCTGTTCAAAATGTAATGTTCTACTTATCATCCCGTTATCATCAAATAGTGATGGTAATGGATAACAGACAAGAGTTGCTCTATCGCATTTGACTGTTTATCATCATGGGGGTCGTCATAAGAAGAGTCCCGCAGAAGAAGGGCAAATTGCAGAAGAAGGAATCTTAAGTGGGACAGAGGAGAAGGGGGGGGGGGCAGGGTCTCCTTTTTCAGACTTACCAATACCATGGGTTACTTAGAATGGGCCATTCTACCACGAACACAAAACATTTTAAATCCATCCGTAAGTTTCAATTAACAGAAATTAAAAACTAAATGGTTTTGGTAATTAATTTTTTGTAGGTTGTCATCTTGACGGATTTTTATGTTCATCTTGACATGGTCAATTTAAGTATTAAAGAGTGTTGGTTTAAAATTTTGGGCAAATCCGTCTAACCGTTTGACCGGTGTGCGACGAACAAAATTCGCGCATTTAGAGAATGAACCATTTGAATTGATTGATACATTCGCTACGCTCATCTAATTACTTACAATTTTTCCCCTGTTTATAGAAGCTCCCAATCATATCTTTCAATTAAGATTCTTCATGTTATTTTATATTATATGTAGCCTTCACAAAGCATGTTTGAAGACAAAACTGTAACCGTCGCCATTTTTCAAAATGGCGACTAAAGCACATATGTGACTTTGGTCTAAGTGAAGCTCAATAACATTCTTTAGTCATCATGTAAAAAGCAAGTTTCTGTTAATGTGTTGTTACTGACCGATGGGAAGGTAATGAGTTTTGCTCTGTCCGGGGCGATGGCGGCCACGACACATGCAGATATACAATAGCTCGTATCTCAAACATTTTTAAAGTGATGTAAATAAGACTTGGCACGTGTGTCCTAGACAGAATGAGCTTTATGTTTTGTATGAACACAAGTTATGGATACGTTGTTACTTTTATCGCAAATCATCACAATACAAATATCCACTTATGCGGTGGATCACTTAATTACTTCCTTCTATTGTAATATGATAAATAACTTAAATCGATACATTATTATTATTGATCATAATATTATCTTTCATTTGACACCACTCACGTAATTTTATGTTACATAGAGCACTCACAACAAGTGATTTAATGGAATACTGTAATCGCTGACATTTTCCAAGATGGCGGGTAACGCACAAGGCGGATTTTGGCGGACCCGAAGTATGTTATATAAAATTAAATTTGTAAGCGACCCTGAAAAAATCAGCTTTCTCCTAATTTTGTCCGGGTTAAAACCTAAAATTCCTCCTCTATTTATGTACTGACATGATGTGAGTGACGCGACTAGTGCTTGTTTTAAAGAAGGAAATAAAACGGGTATTAATAATCATCACTAACAATCGGGAACTCCCCCATCCTCTCACGATGACTAAAGACAATCCACAACAAGTAAACGGTGTAGGAGGAAATGTTAACTGGCTCTTTATGGAGGTAAAATACATCATTGGATGGAGAGCGACTACTGCTACGAGCGACAAAATACTGCTAGCCACAGTGTTGGAGCAATGTTCAATTTGTATAATTGGACACCTAAACAAGTGCGGGTGATAGACAACATTCACTATGTGAATAAATATAGGTGCGGCAGTGTTTGGGAACATTGCCGTAAATATTAAGTAAAATGCGCTTACAAAATGACGGTAACAGTTACAACGTTAAACTAACTCTCGCCAAGACAGTGGCAATTGTTGTGGACTTGTGGAATTGTTGTGGACATAAGTAAAAATAAAACTTTGTTATTATTTGGCATTTAGTGACTTACTCGACAGCTTAGGCCACATGGCGCTTCCGAATCAGATCCATTTTTCTTATATCGTGGGGGTCGTCATAAGGAGAGTCCAGAAGCTAGGGAGGGCATGGCAAATTGCAGAAAAAGGAATCTTAAGTGGGACAGAGGAAAAGGGGGGGTGGAAGAGAACAGGGTCTCCTTTTTCAGACTTACCATGGGCCTATTCTACCACGAGCCCAAAACTTTACTTAAATCCGTCCGTAAGTTTCAATTAACAGAAATTAAAACTTTAATGTTTTCGGGAATTAATTTTTTAAATGTTGTCATCTTGACGGATTTCACTGTTCTTCTTGACATCGTCAATTTGAGTATTAAAGAGTGTTGGTTTGAAATTTTGGTCAAATCCGTCGAACCGTTTGACCGGTGTGCGACGAACAAATTCGCGCATGGAGAGAATGAACAATTTGAATTGATTGATACATTCACTACGCTCATCTAATTACTTACAATTTTTCCTCTGTTTATAGAAGTTCCCAATCATATCTTTCAATTAAGTTTCTTATTGTTATTTTATGTTATATGTAGCCTTCACAAAGCATGTTTGAAGACAAAACTATAACCGTCGCCATTTTTCAAAATGGCGACTAAAGCACATATGGGACTTTGGTCTAAGTGAAGCTAAATTACATTCTTTAGTTATCATGTAAAAAACAAGTTTCTTTAAATGTGTTTTTACTGGCCGATTGGGCTAAGGTAATGAGTTTTGCTCTGTCGGGGGCGATGGCAGCCACTACACATGCAGATATACAATAGCTCGTTTCTCAAACATTTTTAAAGACATGTAAATAAAACGTTGCACGTGTGTTCTAGACAGAATAAGCTTTATGTTTTGTATGAAAACAAGTTATGGATACGTTATTACTTTTATCGCAAATCTTCAAAATACAAATATCCACTTGTGCAGTGGATCACTTAATTACTTTCTTCTTTTGTAATATGATAAATAACACAAATTTCATAATAAATTATTATTGATCATAATATTATCTTTCATTTGACACCATTCAAGTAATTTTATATTATATATGGATCACTCACAACAAGTGATTTAATGCAATACCGTAAACGCCGACATTTTCCAAGATGGCGGCTAACGCACAAGGCGGATTTTGGCGGACCCGAAGTACGTTATATAAAATGATATTTTTAAGCGACCCTGAAAAATCAGCTTTCTCCTAATTTTGTCCGGGTCGGTAAAGGAAATTGGGCTAAAGTAACCCCACTATAAGGTTCACTCAACAATAGTTCCCTAATGTGCATACATAAAAAAAAAACGATAACGCTGCTGGAAGAGCGATAACTGCTAATATTATATTAATGTTTACTAGAATTATAAGCTGCCAAACTGCTCAAAAGTATTGATTGTATATCTAAACTAATCAAATATTTAACGGATATTCGTAAAGTTGGAACCTCATAAAGTATAGACATATAACGTGATCAATTATTCATTGAAGGTGCTTTATCTAAAATTACTGTGGTAAAAATCTTAGCATTTTTATTTTTAATACAATATTCTATTACCTATTGCTCATGAAAGTAAACAATTCCACTGCAGTCGTGAGTTCTAGGTTACTTACACAAACATGATAAAGTGCAGTTCAGTGACCTTCGGTTGCTGTTCTTTTGTTCCCTTGTTGTCTTGTTAAGTCGGTGTTCTTCAGTGTGTAGTACTTTCCACTGTATACAAAAAAATACGCAGCAATTCAAATTATTATTAAAATAAAATGCATGTCTATATCTAACCTGCACTATGTCACAGGAAGTGTTTACTAGTTATCTGTGACGATGCTTTACCCGTGTACAGTGCATGTCTATATCTAACCTGCACTATGTCACACGAAGTGTTCATTAGTTATCTGTGACGATGCTTTACCCGTGTACAGTGCATGTCTATATCTAACCTGCACTATGTCACACGAAGTGTTCATTAGTTATCTGTGACGATGCTTTACCCGTGTACAGTACATGTCTATATCTAACCTGCACTATGTCACACGAAGTGTTCATTAGTTATCTGTGACGATGCTTTACCCGTGTACAGTACATGTCTATATCTAACCTGCACTATGTCACACGAAGTGTTCTTTAGTTATCTGTGACGATGCTTTACCCGTGTACAGTACATGTCTATATCTAACCTGCACTATGTCACACGAAGTGTTCATTAGTTATCTGTGACAATGCTTTACCCGTGTACAGTGCATGTCTATATCTAACCTGCACTATGTCACACGAAGTGTTCATTAGTTATCTGTAACGATGCTTTACCCGTGTACAGTACATGTCTATATCTAACCTGCACTATGTCACACGAAGTGTTCATAAGTTATCCCTTGACGATGCTTTACCCGTGTACAGTGCATGTCTATATCTAACCTGCACTATGTCACACGAAGTGTTCATAAGTTATCTGTGACGATGCTTTACCCGTGTACAGTACATGTCTATATCTAACCTGCACTATGTCACACGAAGTGTTCATTAGTTATCTGTGACGATGCTTTACCCGTGTACAGTACATGTCCATATCTAACCTGCACTATATCACACGAAGTGTTCATAAGTTATCTGTGACGATGCTTTACCCGTGTACAGTACATGTCTATATCTAACCTGCACTATGTCACACGAAGTGTTCATTAGTTTTCTGTGACGATGCTTTACCCGTGTACAGTACATGTCTATATCTAACCTGCACTATGTCACACGAAGTGTTCATTAGTTATCTGTGACGATGCTTTACCCGTGTACAGTACATGTCTATATCTAACCTGCACTATGTCACACGAAGTGTTCATTTGTTATCTGTGACGATGCTTTACCCGTGTACAGTACATATCTATATCTAACCTGCACTATGTTACACGAAGTGTTCATTAGTTATCTGTGACGATGCTTTACCCGTGTACAGTACATGTCTATATCGAACCTGCACTATGTCACACGAAGTGTTCATTAGTTATCTGTGACGATGCTTTACCCGTGTACAGTACATGTCTATATCTAAACTGCACTATGTCACACGAAGTGTTCATTAGTTATCTGTGACGATGCTTTACCCGTGTACAGTGCATGTCTATATCTAACCTGCACTATATCACACGAAGTGTTCTTTAGTTATCTGTGACGATGCTTTACCCGTGTACAGTGCATGTCTATATCTTACCTGCACTATGTCACACGAAGTGTTCATTAGTTATCTGTGACGATGCTTTACCCGTGTACAGTACATGTCTATATCTAACCTGCACTTTGTCACACGAAGTGTTCATTAGTTATCTGTGACGATGCTTTACCCGTGTACAGTACACGTCTATATCTAACCTGCACTATGTCACACGAAGTGTTCATTAGTTATCTGTGACGATGCTTTACCCGTGTACAGTACATGTCTTTATCTAACCTGCACTATGTCACACGAAGTGTTCATTAGTTATCTGTGACGATGCTTTACCCGTGTACAGTACATGTCTATATCTAACTTGCACTATGTCACACGAAGTGTTCATTAGTTATCTGTGACGATGCTTTACCCGTGTACAGTGCATGCCTATATCTAACCTGCGCTATGTCACACGAAGTGTTCATAAGTTATCTGTGACGATGCTTTACCCGTGTACAGTGCATGTCTATATCTAACCTGCACTATGTCACACGAAGTGTTTATTAGTTATCTGTGACGATGCTTTACCCGTGTACAGTACATGTCTATATCTAACCTGCACTATGTCACACGAAGTGTTCATTAGTTATCTGTGACGATGCTTTACCCGTGTACAGTGCATGTCTATATCTTACCTGCACTATGTCACAGGAAGAGTTCATAAGTTATCTGTGACGATGCTTTACCCGTGTACAGTGCATGTCTATATCTTACCTGCACTATGTCACAGGAAGAGTTCATAAGTTATCTGTGACGATGCTTTACCCGTGTACAGTACATGTCTATATCTAACGTGCACTATGTCACAGGAAGTGTTCATTTGTTATCTGTGACGATGCTTTACCCGTGTACAGTACATGTCTATATCTAACCTGCACTATATCACACGAAGTGTTCATTAGTTATCTGTGACGATGCTTTACCCGTGTACAGTGCATGTCTATATCTAACCTGCACTATGTCACACGAAGTGTTCATTAGTTATCTGTGACGATGCTTTACCCGTGTACAGTGCATGTCTATATCTAACCTGCACTATGTCACACGAAGTGTTCATTAGTTTTCTGTGACGATGCTTTACCCGTGTACAGTGCATGTCTATATCTTACCTGCACTATGTCACACGAAGTGTTTATTAGTTATCTGTGACGATGCTTTACCCGTGGACAGTGCATGTCTATATCTAACCTGCACTATGTCACACGAAGTGTTCATAAGTTATGCCTTGACGATGCTTTACCCGTGTACAGTGCATGTCTATATCTAACCTGCACTATGTCACACGAAGTGTTCATTAGTTATCTGTGCCGATGCTTTACCCGTGTACAGTGCATGTCTATATCTAACCTGCACTATGTCACACGAAGTGTTCATTAGTTATCTGTGACGATGCTTTACCCGTGTACAGTGCATGTCTATATCTAACCTGCACTATGTCACACGAAGTGTTCATTAGTTATCCCTTGACGATGCTTTACCCGGTTACAGTACATGTCTATATCTAACCTGCACTATGTCACACGAAGTGTTCATTAGTTATCCCTTGACGATGCTTTACCCGGTTACAGTACATGTCTATATCTAACCTGCACTATGTCACACGAAGTGTTCATTAGTTATCCCTTGACGATGCTTTACCCGGTTACAGTACATGTCTATATCTAACCTGCACTATGTCACACGAAGTGTTCATTAGTTATCCCTTGACGATGCTTTACCCGTGTACAGTGCATGTCTATATCTAACCTGCACTATGTCACACGAAGTGTTCATTAGTTATCTGTGCCGATGCTTTACCCGTGTACAGTGCATGTCTATATCTAACCTGCACTATGTCACACGAAGTGTTCATTAGTTATCTGTGCCGATGCTTTACCCGTGTACAGTGCATGTCTATATCTAACCTGCACTATGTCACACGAAGTGTTCATTAGTTATCTGTGACGATGCTTTACCCGTGTACAGTGCATGCCTATATCTAACCTGCACTATGTCACACGAAGTGTTCATTAGTTATCTGTGACGATGCTTTACCCGTGTACAGTACATGTCTATATCTAACCTGCACTATGTCACACGAAGTGTTCATTAGTTTTCTGTGACGATGCTTTACCCGTGTACAGTACATGTCTATATCTAACCTGCACTATGTCACACGAAGTGTTCATTAGTTATCTGTGACGATGCTTTACCCGTGTACAGTACATGTCTATATCTAACCTGCACTATGTCACACGAAGTGTTCATTAGTTATCTGTGACGATGCTTTACCCGTGTACAGTACATATCTATATCTAACCTGCACTATGTTACACGAAGTGTTCATTAGTTATCTGTGACGATGCTTTACCCGTGTACAGTACATGTCTATATCGAACCTGCACTATGTCACACGAAGTGTTCATTAGTTATCTGTGACGATGCTTTACCCGTGTACAGTACATGTCTATATCTAAACTGCACTATGTCACACGAAGTGTTCATTAGTTATCTGTGACGATGCTTTACCCGTGTACAGTGCATGTCTATATCTAACCTGCACTATATCACACGAAGTGTTCTTTAGTTATCTGTGACGATGCTTTACCCGTGTACAGTGCATGTCTATATCTTACCTGCACTATGTCACACGAAGTGTTCATTAGTTATCTGTGACGATGCTTTACCCGTGTACAGTACATGTCTATATCTAACCTGCACTATGTCACACGAAGTGTTCATTAGTTATCTGTGACGATGCTTTACCCGTGTACAGTACATGTCTATATCTAACCTGCACTATGTCACACGAAGTGTTCATTAGTTATCTGTGACGATGCTTTACCCGTGTACAGTGCACGTCTATATCTAACCTGCACTATGTCACACGAAGTGTTCATTAGTTATCTGTGACGATGCTTTACCCGTGTACAGTACATGTCTTTATCTAACCTGCACTATGTCACACGAAGTGTTCATTAGTTATCTGTGACGATGCTTTACCCGTGTACAGTACATGTCTATATCTAACTTGCACTATGTCACACGAAGTGTTCATTAGTTATCTGTGACGATGCTTTACCCGTGTACAGTGCATGCCTATATCTAACCTGCGCTATGTCACACGAAGTGTTCATAAGTTATCTGTGACGATGCTTTACCCGTGTACAGTGCATGTCTATATCTAACCTGCACTATGTCACACGAAGTGTTTATTAGTTATCTGTGACGATGCTTTACCCGTGTACAGTACATGTCTATATCTAACCTGCACTATGTCACACGAAGTGTTCATTAGTTATCTGTGACGATGCTTTACCCGTGTACAGTGCATGTCTATATCTTACCTGCACTATGTCACAGGAAGAGTTCATAAGTTATCTGTGACGATGCTTTACCCGTGTACAGTGCATGTCTATATCTTACCTGCACTATGTCACAGGAAGAGTTCATAAGTTATCTGTGACGATGCTTTACCCGTGTACAGTACATGTCTATATCTAACGTGCACTATGTCACAGGAAGTGTTCATTTGTTATCTGTGACGATGCTTTACCCGTGTACAGTACATGTCTATATCTAACCTGCACTATATCACACGAAGTGTTCATTAGTTATCTGTGACGATGCTTTACCCGTGTACAGTGCATGTCTATATCTAACCTGCACTATGTCACACGAAGTGTTCATTAGTTATCTGTGACGATGCTTTACCCGTGTACAGTGCATGTCTATATCTAATCTGCACTATGTCACACGAAGTGTTCATTAGTTTTCTGTGACGATGCTTTACCCGTGTACAGTGCATGTCTATATCTAACCTGCACTATGTCACACGAAGTGTTTATTAGTTATCTGTGACGATGCTTTACCCGTGGACAGTGCATGTCTATATCTAACCTGCACTATGTCACACGAAGTGTTCATAAGTTATCCCTTGACGATGCTTTACCCGTGTACAGTGCATGTCTATATCTAACCTGCACTATGTCACACGAAGTGTTCATTAGTTATCTGTGCCGATGCTTTACCCGTGTACAGTGCATGTCTATATCTAACCTGCACTATGTCACACGAAGTGTTCATTAGTTATCTGTGACGATGCTTTACCCGTGTACAGTGCATGTCTATATCTAACCTGCACTATGTCACACGAAGTGTTCATTAGTTATCTGTGACGATGCTTTACCCGTGTACAGTGCATGACTATATCTAACCTGCACTATGTCACACGAAGTGTTCATAAGTTATCCCTTGACGATGCTTTACCCGTGTACACTACATGTCTATATCTAACCTGCACTATGTCACACGAAGTGTTCATAAGTTATCTGTAACGATGCTTTACCCGTGTACAGTGCAAGTCTATATCTAACCTGCACTATGTCACACGAAGTGTTCATAAGTTATCTGTGACGATGCTTTACCCGTGTACAGTGCATGTCTATATCTAACCTGCACTATGTCACACGAAGTGTTCATTAGATATCTGTGACGATGCTTTACCCGTGTACAGTGCATATCTATATCTAACCTGCACTATGTCACACGAAGTGTTCATTAGTTATCTGTGACGATGCTTTACCCGTGTACAGTACATGTCTATATCTTACCTGCACTATGTCACACGAAGTGTTCATTAGTTATCTGTGACGATGCTTTACCCGTGTACAGTACATGTCTATATCTAACCTGCACTTTGTCACACGAAGTGTTCATTAGTTATCTGTAACGATGCTTTACCCGTGTACAGTACATGTCTATATCTAACCTGCACTATGTCACACGAAGTGTTCATAAGTTATCCCTTGACGATGCTTTACCCGTGTACAGTGCATGTCTATATCTAACCTGCACTATGTCACACGAAGTGTTCATAAGTTATCTGTGACGATGCTTTACCCGTGTACAGTACATGTCTATATCTAACCTGCACTATATCACACGAAGTGTTCATTAGTTATCTGTGACGATGCTTTACCCGTGTACAGTACATGTCTATATCTAACCTGCACTATATCACACGAAGTGTTCATTAGTTATCTGTGACGATGCTTTACCCGTGTACAGTACATGTCTATATCTAACCTGCACTATGTCACACGAAGTGTTCATTAGTTATCTGTGACGATGCTTTACCCGTGTACAGTACATGTCTATATCTAACCTGCACTATGTCACACGAAGTGTTCATTAGTTATCTGTGACGATGCTTTACCCGTGTACAGTACATGTCTATATCTAACCTGCACTATATCACACGAAGTGTTCATTAGTTATCTGTGACGATGCTTTACCCGTGTACAGTACATGTCTATATCTAACCTGCACTATGTCACACGAAGTGTTCATTAGTTTTCTGTGACGATGCTTTACCCGTGTACAGTACATGTCTATATCTAACCTGCACTATGTCACACGAAGTGTTCATTAGTTATCTGTGACGATGCTTTACCCGTGTACAGTACATGTCCATATCTAACCTGCACTATGTCACACGAAGTGTTCATTAGTTATCTGTGACGATGCTTTACCCGTGTACAGTACATGTCTATATCTAACCTGCACTATGTTACACGAAGAGTTCATTAGTAATCTGTGACGATGCTTTACCCGTGTACAGTACATGTCTATATCGAACCTGCACTATGTCACACGAAGTGTTCATTAGTTATCTGTGACGATGCTTTACCCGTGTACAGTACACGTCTATATCTAACCTGCACTATGTCACACGAAGTGTTTATTAGTTATCTGTGACGATGCTTTACCCGTGTACAGTACATGTCTTTATCTAACCTGCACTATGTCACACGAAGTGTTCATTAGTTATCTGTGACGATGCTTTACCCGTGTACAGTACATGTCTATATCTAACCTGCACTTTGTCACACGAAGTGTTCATTAGTTATCTGTGACGATGCTTTACCCGTGTTCAGTGCATGCCTTTATCTAACCTGCGCTATGTCACACGAAGTGTTCATAAGTTATCTGTGACGATGCTTTACCCGTGTACAGTGCATGTCTATATCTAACATGCACTATGTCACACGAAGTGTTTATTAGTTATCTGTGACGATGCTTTACCCGTGTACAGTACATGTCTATATCTAACCTGCACTATGTCACACGAAGTGTTCATTAGTTATCTGTGACGATGCTTTACCCGTGTACAGTGCATGTCTATATCTTACCTGCACTATGTCACAGGAAGAGTTCATTAGTTATCTGTGACGATGCTTTACCCGTGTACAGTACATGTCTATATCTAACGTGCACTATGTCACAGGAAGTGTTCATTTGTTATCTGTGACGATGCTTTACCCGTGTACAGTACATGTCTATATCTAACCTGCACTATGTCACACGAAGTGTTCATTAGTTATCTGTAACGATGCTTTACCCGTGTACAGTGCATGTCTATATCTAACCTGCACTATGTCACACGAAGTGTTCATTAGTTATCTGTGACGATGCTTTACCCGTGTACAGTACATGTCTATATCTAACCTGCACTATATCACACGAAGTGTTCATTAGTTATCTGTGACGATGCTTTACCCGTGTACAGTGCATGTCTATATCTAACCTGCACTATGTCACACGAAGTGTTCATTAGTTATCTGTAACGATGCTTTACCCGTGTACAGTACATGTCTACATCTAACCTGCACTATGTCACAGGAAGTGTTCATTTGTTATCTGTGACGATGCTTTACCCGTGTACAGTACATGTCTATATCTTACCTGCACTATGTCACACGAAGTGTTCATTAGTTATCTGTGACGATGCTTTACCCGTGTACAGTGCATGTCTATATCTAACCTGCACTATGTCACACGAAGTGTTCATTAGTCTGTGACGATGCTTTACCCGTGTACAGTGCATGTCTATATCTAACCTGCATTATATCACACGAAGTGTTCATTAGTTATCTGTGACGATGCTTTACCCGTGTACAGTGCATGTCTATATCTTACCTGCACTATGTCACACGAAGTGTTCATTAGTTATCTGTGACGATGCTTTACCCGTGTACAGTGCATGTCTACATCTAACCTGCACTATGTCACACGAAGTGTTCATTAGTTATCTGTTACGATGCTTTACCCGTGTACAGTTCATGTCTATATCTAACCTGCACTATGTCACACGAAGTGTTCATTAGTTATCTGTGACGATGCTTTACCCGTGTACAGTACATGCCTATATCTAACCTGCACTATGTCACACGAAGTGTTCATTAGTTATCTGTGACGATGCTTTACCCGTGTACAGTACATGTCTATATCTAACCTGCACTATGTCACACGAAGTGTTCATAAGTTATCCCTTGACGATGCTTTACCCGTGTTCAGTGCATGTCTATATCTAACCTGCACTATGTCACACGAAGTGTTCATTAGTTATCTGTGACGATGCTTTACCCGTGTACAGTGAATGTCTATATCTAACCTGCACTATGTCACACGAAGTGTTCATAAGTTATCCCTTGACGATGCTTTACCCGTGTACAGTGCATGTCTATATCTAACCTGCATTATATCACACGAAGTGTTCATTAGTTATCTGTGACGATGCTTTACCCGTGTACAGTACATGTCTATATCTAACCTGCACTATGTCACACGAAGTGTTCATTAGTTATCTGTGACGATGCTTTACCCGTGTAAAGTACATGTCTATATCTAACCTGCACTATGTCACACGAAGTGTTCATTAGTTATCTGTGACGATGCTGTACCCGTGTACAGTACATGTCTATATCTAACCTGCACTATGTCACACGAAGTGTTCATTAGTTATCTGTGACGATGCTTTACCCGTGTACAGTACATGTCTATATCTAACCTGCACTATGTCACACGAAGTGTTCATTAGTTATCTGTGACGATGCTTTACCCGTGTACAGTACATGTCTATATCTAACCTGCACTATGTCACACGAAGTGTTCATTAGTTATCTGTGACGATGCTTTACCCGTGTACAGTGCATGTCTATATCTAATCTGCACTATATCACACGAAGTGTTCATTAGTTATCTGTGACGATGCTTTACCCGTGTACAGTACATGTCTATATCTAACCTGCACTATGTCACACGAAGTGTTCATTAGTTATCTGTGACGATGCTTTACCCGTGTACAGTGCATGTCTATATCTAACCTGCACTATGTCACACGAAGTGTTCATTAGTTATCTGTGACGATGCTTTACCCGTGTACAGTACATGTCTATATCTAACCTGCACTATGTCACACGAAGTGTTCATTAGTTATCTGTGACGATGCTTTACCCATGTACAGTGCATGTCTATATCTAACCTGCACTATGTCACACGAAGTGTTCATTAGTTATCTGTGACGATGCTTTACCCGTGTACAGTGCATGTCTATATCTAACCTGCACTATGCCACACGAAGTGTTCATTAGTTATCTGTGACGATGCTTTACCCGTGTACAGTGCATGTCTATATCTAACCTGCACTATGCCACACGAAGTGTTCATTAGTTTTCTGTGACGATGCTTTACCCGTGTACAGTACATGTCTATATCTAACCTGCACTATGTCACACGAAGTGTTTATTAGTTATCTGTGACGATGCTTTACCCTCGTACAGTGCATGTCTATATCTAACCTGCACTATGCCACACGAAGTGTTCATTAGTTTTCTGTGACGATGCTTTACCCGTGTACAGTACATGTCTATATCTAACCTGCACTATGTCACACGAAGTGTTCATTAGTTATCTGTGACGATGCTTTACCCGTGTACAGTACATGTCTATATCTAACCTGCACTATATCACACGAAGTGTTCATTAGTTATCTGTGACGATGCTTTACCCGTGTACAGTACATGTCTATATCTAACCTGCACTATGTCACACGAAGTGTTCATTAGTTATCCCTTGACGATGCTTTACCCGTGTACAGTACATGTTTAAATCTAACCTGCACTATGTCACACGAAGTGTTCATTAGTTATCCCTTGACGATGCTTTACCCGTGTACAGTACATGTCTATATCTAACCTGCACTATGTCACACGAAGTGTTCATAAGTTATCCCTTGACGATGCTTTACCCGTGTACAGTACATGTCTATATCTAACCTGCACTATGTCACACGAAGTGTTCATTAGTTATCCCTTGACGATGCTTTACCCGTGTACAGTACATGTCTATATCTAACCTGCACTATGTCACACGAAGTGTTCATTAGTTATCTGTGACGATGCTTTACCCGTGTACAGTGCATGTCTATATCTAACCTGCACTATGTCACACGAAGTGTTCATAAGTTATCCCTTGACGATGCTTTACCCGTGTACAGTACATGTTTATATCTAACCTGCACTATGTCACAAGAAGTGTTCATTAGTTATCTGTGACGATGCTTTACCCGTGTACAGTGCATGTCTATATCTAACCTGCACTATATCATACGAAGTGTTCATTAGTTATCTGTGACGATGCTTTACCCGTGTACAGTGCATGTCTATATCTAACCTGCACTATGTCACACGAAGTGTTCATTAGTTATCTGTGACGATGCTTTACCCGTGTACAGTACATGTCTATATCTAACCTGCACTATGTTACACGAAGTGTTCATAAGTTATCCCTTGACGATGCTTTACCCGTGTACAGTACATGTCTATAGCCTATCTAACGTGCACTATGTTACACGAAGTGTTCATAAGTTATCCTTGACGATGCTATACCCGTTTATAGTGCAAATCGTTTACATCGTTTATTAACCATAATGATTATCCTGCACGCGAAACTAGCGTGATTGTTGCCAATTGTCACAGTTTCCCCTTTCTGTAATTAGTTTAAAGTCCAAAATATTTTCCCATAATTAGCATCGAAGATATAAATAAAATAACCCGACTTTTGCGTGACACATCCTTGTACGATGCAATTGTTGTGCAACGTTACTGATGCAACTTGCGTGGGAGTAGATTAGCATCATCTCGTGTCAATAAGCTGACTGATTTTCTGCACACGGCCTTGTAATATTTTGTAGTGCTTTAGAGATCTTTAGAGCAAACCTTTTACCTTGTTGACAATTTAATAAAGTACATTTGATCTACCGCATCTGGTCCTGTAATATTGTATTTGAATCTTTAGACCTTAAGACCCTTCTACCTTGTTTAGAGTTCTATAGTGTTCAGCTTATTTACCACACACGGTCTTGTAATATTGTGTTTAGAGCTTTAGACCTTTAGGACCACCGATGATGATAAACCTTGTTTACAGTTTTATAATGTACAGCTCATCTAACACACACGGTCTTGTAATATTGTGTTTAAAGCTTTAGACCTTTAGGACCACCGATGATGATAAACCTTGTTTAAAGTTTTATAAAGTACAGCTCATTTACCGCACACGGTCTTGTAATATTGTATCTAGAGCTTTAGACCTTTAGGACCACCTTCAACCTTGTTTAAAGTTTTATATAGTACAGCTAATCTACCACACACGGTCTTGTAATATTGTTTCTAGAGCTTTAGACCTTTAGGACCACCTTCAACCTTGTTTAAAGTTTTATAAAGTACAGCTCATCTACCGCACACGGTCTTGTAATATTGTATCTAGAGCTTTAGACCTTTAGGACCACCTTCAACCTTGTTTAAAGTTTTATAAAGTACAGCTCATCTACCGCACACGGTCTTGTTATATTGTATCTAGAGCTTTAGACCTTTAGGACCACCAACTACCTTGTTTAGAGTTCTGTAGAGTAGAGCTAATCTACCGCACGCGGTCTTGTAATATTGTGTTTAGAGCTTTCACCTTTAGAACAACTTTCTACTTTGTTTACAGTTTTATAAAGTACAGCTGATTATTTGCATACGGGTTCGTTATATTGTGTTTAGAGCTTTAGACCTTTAGGACAACCTTATACTTTCATTGCAGTTTTATCAAGTACAGCTGATCTTCCGCACACGGTTAGGTAATATTGTATCTAGAGCTTTAGACCTTTAGGACAACCTTCTACCTTCATTACAGTTTTTATAAAGTACAGCTGATTATTCGCATACGGGTTTGTAATATTGTGTTTAGAGCTTTAAAAATTTAGGACCACCTTCTAACTCGTTTACAGTTTTATAAAGTACAGCAAATCTTCCGCACACGGGCTTGTAATATTGTGTTTAGATCTTTAGACCTTTGGGACAACATTCTACCTTGTTAGCGTTTTAAAATTTACAGCTGGTCTTCCGCACACGCAAGGTCGCCGCCAGTATATTTTTCAGAGGGGCGCAACGTGAAATAATATTTTTCATCTGGGTGGAAGGGGAGGGGGGGGGGGGGGGGGGGGGCGCAAGCATTCAAATTTGCCCCGCATGGCGTTTTCTGGAATTTCACCTTCTTAATCAAATCTTAATCAGGTTCTTAATCAAATTAATGGGGCCACGTAATTTGTAAAAACAAGGTTCCATTTTGATTTAGATAATGATATGAAGTATGCTCGTATGAAATTAAAAAATATCAAATTAAAAACATACTATATGTATGCCTATCCCTATAACATGGAACACATCAAAATGTAGGAACAATATCGTTTGAGATATCCCGTCTGACCGTTATTGACTATTAAAATGCACAATATAAGAAAAAAAATAAAGGAAAAGATATATTAACATAAAAAAGTAGGAAGCTGGTCAGGGAGCCCGCGACGAGTGATGCGGGCGGGGGCCGAGGGTGGAGTCGTCACATCAGTCGGTGGTGCTTTGATTTATATCTACACCACAAATGACAATTCTTATCGGATCGCGTTGAAATTAACAGATTTGTCAAGGGACGGATTGCCTATAGAATTTAAGTTTTCTATTATTTTTTTTTTATATGTTATTGACATACTTTATATAAAATGGCGCATAACGTGTAGCTATTAAATTTTAAAATTCCAGAAATCCCGGTGGGGGGGGGGGGGGGGGGCAACAAAATAAACACTCACAATTTACCAAGCGAGCGAAGCAAGCGTCTTCATTAGACCTTTATGGCACTTCGTTCTGTTTTGTTTTTGTTTTTTTATTTTATTTTATGTCAGTCGATAGCGGTCGAACGGAAAGTCCGATCAACTTGAAATTTAGACCATCCACAAACCTTGATGTGGATTGAAGGTGTATAGTTTTAATTTTTAAACCAAAATCGTTTGAAAAGTTACAAAGTTACACCATAGTTACTGCAAAATATTTTTCTGAAACAAAATGGCGGCAAAATGTGAGATAGCCATATTTTTTTACAGATTTTTCCGGTCACGAATAATATGTTCATTTAATGGCGATCTGTTAATAGACAAAGTTACACAAAAGTTACTCGAAAGTACTTTCTTAAACACAGTAACGGCATAATGTGAGGTGGCTATCTTCTATTAAATTTTTGTCCGGTCACGAATATACTAATTTAAACGCGGTTTGATACGTATTAGAGGCTGAAATTACATTTCTATTGCTGTCAATAACTGTTAGTAACGGTGGCGGACCGTGTTGAAAACATGACGACGAAAATTCTTAGAAACGCACATTGCCCTGCATTCAACAATGTCGGGAAGTATAATAGCTATGGAAATTAGGACAAATTTTGCAATACGCATTCTTGAATTGTTGTGAATTGTTGTTTTTATTAGCTTTGAGAACTTTTCGCCACAAAGTTCGAGGATATGGACGCGCTCGCTTATCAACGCGTCAAACAGAGCGTTTTCCTAGACATAAAAAGCTTGGCCGATGAATTTGCATACTTAATTTTAATTGACGAGTGGTGATGGGCGGAGCTTGCGCCGAGCACTGTGTCACGTGACTAGCAGTTGGGAAAAGTCCCTACTGTCCGGACGGATCCACGCAAAACACATCCACACTTATCTCGTTCTAGCTGTTATAATATTCATTTTTAAGATATATCCCGGGAAACGTATTTAGTTCACATACCAGTGGTCAATATAAAGGTTATTTCAAAATTATAGTTCACGCACTGAAGACGATAAAATGAGCAAGGTGTGTTTTGTTTTTTCAACTTCAACTGGCAAAAAACTAACGATCGGAATTGGACGAGAGTTTCTTTAGAATACGTACCAATAATGTGAGACAATAAGCAAATAAACTTTCTAGATAGAAAATGCCCAGAACGAAAATTCATAGCATGCACTAATATGCAAGGTGCTTAGTTTCACGGTCAAAACCGCTACTTTTGAGGCCCAACCGCTACACCCTGCATATTATTGCATGCTATGAATTTTCGTTCTGAGCAATTTTTATCTAGAAAGTTTATTTGCTTATTGTCTCACATTATTGGAACACATGCTAAAGAAACTCTCGTCAAAATCCGATCATTAGTTTTTCGACAATTGAAGTTGAAAAAACAAAACACGCGTTGCTCATTTTATCCTCTAGATGCGCGAATTGTTATAACAAGTTAACTAATGGATCTATAATTTTGAAATAACCTTTATATTGACCACTGGTATGTGAACTAATTACGCTTTCCTATAGGGTTTTTCTGAAAAGTGAATATTATAACAGCTAGAACGAGATAAGTGTCGTACATTAAGCGCGTGAAAGCGTAACAGTTAGCGGATTTGTCCCAACTGTGGGCGCCACGTTCCTTCGTGACGTCAGGGGGCGGGTAAATCACCACTCGTCAATTGTCTAAGTCCCGAAATGTTTATTGAATTACATCAATTAATTAATGTGTATTAACTTTAGGAATTATATTCTTTATTGGTTATGGTACACAATATAATACACGACCCAAAGCCAAATTACAAATTCATCGGCCAAGCTTTTCATTATAAATGATGTGTGCTTATTTTGATTTTCTCAGCTCGAAATGTTTTAATAAAATAATTTAATATTGTAATTGTTATTAATAAATTTATTTATCAATGATTAAGTACCTACGGTAATGTATAATGTTAACGTTTATATATCTGTTTATTTCATTAATTGCTATATTAAATAAAATAATGGTCCTGGAGACAATTTTAGATACCATCTATTTAAATGTTGAGCCTCTTTTAAAATGGTTATTTTTGTAAGTGTGCCCTTTTTTTTTTACAATTAAAGTCGGTGCACAATAGCCCGGGAAGAAGTTCCGGTTACTGGTAACGGGAAAGTTCGCTAGAATTTAACATTGCCCGGTAACGTTAACGGTAACGGGAAGCTCCTACCCGGGCTATTGTGCACCGACCATTATTCTTCTACGTTTTGGGCTTGGTCGTGTTTTGTTTGTTTGGTATTTTATTGACGCAACAGACTATTATTGCTATTTTTTGTAACTCTTGTGGCACTCGTTGTGTTCAGTTCTTTTTTTGTCTCGCGATAGCGGTCGAACGGGAAGTCCGATCAAGTTGAAATGTAGATCATCCACAAGCTTCGATGTGGTTTGAATGTGCATAGTATTGTGGCCAAATCGGTCAAAAAGTTAAAAAGTTACACCATAGGCCTAGTTACTGAAAAATATTTTTCTGAAACAAATTGGCGGCAAAATGTGAGATTAGCCATATTTTTATAAGGATTTTTCCGGTCACGAATATGTCCACTTTATGGCGATCTAAAGTGTAGTAGTAAATTTTTGTTTGTCAAAAATATACTTATATGAACGCGATTTGATACGTTTTAGAGGCAGAACTCAGAAATTACATTTCCATTGCGGTCAATAAGTGTTAGTGGCGGACCGCGTAGAAAACACTAGACGAAATGACAACGAAAAATCTTAGCAACGCACATTGTATAGTAGAAGTAAACTCGCCGCAAAAGATCTTCGGTAATGCTTCCGTCACGGGTGGGTGAGCGGCAGCCAACCAGCGACCGTTGCTAATTCAGATACCTGCTCGGGTTGGCCGAGACCGTAAACACGTCATTGATTGATGACGAAAGCATTACCGAAGTAGTTTTGCGAGACCTATAGTCGGGAGTAGTCGGGAAGTATAATACCTAAGGAAATTATGAAATTTTTGCAACGTGCATTCTTGTATTGTTTGTTAATTAAGTTTATTACACTTTTATCTTTAGCTATACATTAAACCATGACGACAGTTTTGAGAACTTTTCGCCAGAAAGTTCGTGGACATGGACGCGCTCGCTTATCAACGCGTCACACAGAGCGTTTTCCTAGTAGAATTTTAGTTAAGTAGGAACACGCTCTGTGTGACGCATTGATAAGTAGGAACACGCTCTGTGTGACGCATTGATAAGTAGGAACACGGTCTGTGTGACGCATTGATAAGTAGGAACACGCTCTGTGTGCCGTGTGTGTGTCACGCTCTGTGTGACGCATTGATAAGTAGGAACACGCTCTGTGTGACGCATTGATAAGTAGGAACACGCTCTGTGTGTGTCACGCTCTGTGTGACGTGTGTGTCACGCTCTGTGTGACGTGTGTGTCACGCTCTGTGTGACGCATTGATAAGTAGGAACACGCTCTGTGTGACGCATTGATAAGTAGGAACACGCTCTGTGTGACGCATTGATAAGTAGGAACACGCTCTGTGTGACGCATTGATAAGTAGGAACACGCTCTGTGTGACGCATTGATAAGTAAGAACACGCTCTGTGTGACGCATTGATAAGTAGGAACACGCTCTGTGTGACGCATTGATAAGTAGGAACACGCTCTGTGTGCCGTGTGTGTGTCACGCTCTGTGTGACGCATTCATAAGTAGGAACACGCTCTGTGTGACGCATTCATAAGTAGGAACACGGTCTGTGTGACGCATTGATAAGTAGGAACACGCTCTGTGTGACGCATTGATAAGTAAGAACACGCTCTGTGTGACGCATTGATAAGTAGGAACACGCTCTGTGTGACGCATTGATAAGTAGGAAAACGCTCTGTGTGACGCATTTATAAGTAGGAACACGCTCTGTGTGCCGTGTGTGTCACGCTCTGTGTGACGCATTGATAAGTAGGAACACGCTCTGTGTGTGTCACGCTCTGTGTGCCGTGTGTGTGTCACGCTCTGTGTGCCGTGTGTGTGTCACGCTCTGTGTGACGTGTGTGTCACGCTCTGTGCGACTTATTGATAAGTAGGAACACGCTCTGTGTGACGCATTGATAAGTAGGAACACGCTCTGTGTGACGCATTGATAAGTAGGAACACGCTCTGTGTGTCGCATTGATAAGTAGGAACACGCTCTGTGTGACGCATTGATAAGTAGGAACACGCTCTGTGTGACGCATTGATAAGTCGAGAACACGCTCTGTGTGACGCATTGATAAGTAGGAACACGCTCTGTGTGACGCATTGATAAGTAGGAACACGCTCTGTGTGCCGTGTGGTGTGTCACGCTCTGTGTGACGCATTGATAAGTAGGAACACGCTCTGTGTGACGCATTGATAAGTAGGAACACGCTCTGTGTGCCGTGTGTGTCACGCTCTGTGTGACGCATTGATAAGTAGGAACACGCTCTGTGTGACGCATTGATAAGTAGGAACACCGCTCTGTGTGACGCATTGACAAGTAGGGAACACGCTCTGTGTGCCGTGTGTGTCACGCTCTTGTGTGACGCATTGATAAGTAGGAACACGCTCTGTGTGACGCAATTGACAAGTAGGAACACGCTCTGTGTGACGCATTGATAAGTAAGAACACGCAGCTCTGTGTGCGCGTGTGTGTCACGCTCCTGTGTGAAGCATTGATAAGTAGGAACACGCTCTGTGTGACGCATTGATAAGTAAGAACACGCTCTTGTGTGCCGTGTGTGTAACGCTCTGTGATTAGTCACGCTCTGTGTTTAGTCACGCTATGTGTTTAGTCACGCTCTGTGTGCCGTGTGTGTCACGCTCTGTGTTTAGTCACGCTCTGTGTTTAGTCACGCTCTGTGTTTAGTCACGCTCTGTGTTTAGTCACGCTATGTGTTTAGTCCACGCTCTGTGTGCCGTGTGTGTCACGCTCT
>OX246737.1:74847209-74849427 GCA_945910005.1 Isoperla grammatica | reverse complement strand
ACATGCGCACTTACTGTATGTGCTGCCTGGTGGTTCAAAGCGTTATGCGCTTTCCCTGCATAAACAGCAGAATACTGCAATCTATGTCAATACCGAAAGCGCCCAACGCTTTTATTTTCCGAGTGAGGCTAAAATTTGTTGGGCGAAAATTTATTTTTTACTTTTTAGTGCATTTAAATATAAGCGTTGATTTTAAAAAAATATATTTTTTTCATGTAATATTTTTTTATACTTTTTAGTCTTAAAGAATCTTGCAATCGAATATATTATCGAATATCGATTAATTAATTATGATGGTTTAAATGATTATTTAGTAAATATGACAATTTATTCATGTATTGTCATTAAGAATACGTCTGTGTGAAAACTTTCAGCTCAATTTGACGTTCGAAAGTGGGTGTTTTATCGATTCCCATATAAAACATCAAAATTAATTTAATTATGATGGCTTAATTGATTATTTAGTAAATATGACAATTGATTCATGTATTGTCATTAAGAATACGTCTGTGTGAAAACTTTTAACTTGATTCGACGTTGGGAAGTGGGTTAAACATCGATTCCCATATAAAACATTAATTAATTATGATGAATTAATTGACTATTTTTAGTAGATATGACAATTGATTCGTGTATTGTCATTAAGAATACGTCTGTGTGAAAATATTTAGTTCAATTTGACGTTCGGAAGTGGGTGAAATATTGATTCCCAAAAAACATCAATTAATTAATTATGATGGCTTAATTGATTATTTAGTAAATATGACAATTGATTCATGTTTTGTCATTAAGAATACGTCTGTGTGAAAACTTTCAGCTCAATTTAACGTTGGAAAGTTGGTGAAATATCGATTCCCATATAAAATATCAATTAATTAACTATGATGAATCAATTTATTATTTAGTATATATGACAATTGAATCGTGTATTGTTATTAAGAATACGTCTTTGTGAAAACTGTCAACTCTATTTGACGTTGAAAAGTGGGTTAAACATAGATTTCCATATAAAACATTAATTAATTAACTATGATGAATTAATTGACAATTTAGTAAATATGACAGTTGATTCATGTATTGTCATTAGGAACACGTCTGTGTAAAACATGTCAGCTTGATCGGACATCTAGAAGTAGGTGGAATATCGATTCAAATATTCCGTCCAGACAAACAAGGCAAGCTAATACAAGCGTTGTAATAATAATAATAATAATAATAATAAATAAAATAATAAAATAGACGAATGTACATTGAATAAACATAACTTATCTTAAAAAAAGGAATTAATAACTAAGGCCCAGTCTTACAATGTCCCAATAACTACTTATTCTTCGAATAGCTTGTTGTCTCCATGGCAACCACCAATCAAAACCCTTGGAATCCACCAAATAGCTTAATTGCTATAAATAACTTTCTTATTAGGAGATTGTAAGACTGGCCCTAAGTTAAGTTAACAGTTAATCATGTATATAATGAAAAAATTGTAAGTAAAGGTAGGTTATAGGAAAAGGTTTGGATTTAGTAGTATCAAGCTTACAGGAGCATTAGACATGTATATACATGTTTAGTTCCTGTGTTTAGGTTTATTACTACCATTTCTAATGGAACATTTAGATGTTCATTTTACTTATTGTGGTCAGTCAATCACTGCTACCATTTGAATCTCATACGATATTGTTCTTATACTTATATTGCAATTTAATGGGTTTTTTCATTTGTGACTAGTCAAGCATGCCCAGACCATTTGCAGCTCGCAATGGGGAATATGCATAATTTTTTTTTATCATTTTACTAGATTAGGATTGACTTCCTGAATACAAAAATATTTTATTTCGATGGCATAGAATAAAGTTTCATTTATAAAAACGAGCTGAAAGTTTCACACATATTTATGGCGGGAAAAACGGGGCATACGTCACCTGCCATGTATCAGCAATCAACCAATCATAAAATGATAAATAAAATAACGCTTATTTGGAAATTATCATATTCATAATCATGGATTGTGACGTCACATACCGTTTAAAAATAAAAGTGCGGGAAACAGATAATCAAAATCTTTGAACATGTATAGAAGTATAATGAATTAATTTTAAAACTTTTAAATTAGGTTTGTGATGTCTTTAGATGAATAACAATATATTCCACGTACCTTCAGAGCTGTAGAAAATTCATGCACATTCCCTATTGGTATTGGTTCTATATTTTGATGATTTCT
>OX246737.1:74827209-74844709 GCA_945910005.1 Isoperla grammatica | reverse complement strand
GTCGCAAAGCCAAATTGATAAATACTTTGGGAGTTTTAAAACTGCGCGTAAATACGTAGGCTACTCAAATTCTATACGTTATGTTCACACTAAGCATGCTTAGTTCTTGGTAGTTTCCGATGGTGTGGGTATGCAAACAAATTAGATTAATCTATAATGTGCACACAAATGAGAAGGGTATCGTTTAAAAAGTAATGATCCCGTTGCTACGTTTTTTAGTCTGTTAAATGTTCTTATGTAATAGCCATTATCAAATATGGGTCACGAAGGTTTTTATCTTTAATTTGTGGAAAAGCAATAATTCTACTGAGTAAACAACGCAATCTAACACTGATGTTGTTGAAGCAAAATATCATTCGGAAACGCTTAAAGACCCATGTAAAAAAACATTTGTGCCAAATATGCAAAAACATTGCACTTTTTATTTATGTTTTGAGCACAACTATTGTGTCACATCTACTATCAACGTGTCTAAGACCGTGGGAACACCACTATTGTGTCACATCCACTATCAACGTGTCTAAGACCGTGGGAACACAACTATTGTGTCTCATCCACAATCAACGTGTCTTAGACCGTGGGAACACAACTATTGTGTCTCATCCACAATCAACGTGTCTAAGACCGTGGGAACACAACTATTGTGTCTCATCCACAATCAACGTGTCTAAGACCGTGGGAACACAACTATTGTGTCTCATCCACAATCAACGTGTCTAAGACCGTGGGAACACAACTATTGTGTCTCATCCACTATCAACGTGTCTAAGACCGTGGGAACACAACTATTGTGTCTCATCCACTATCAACGTGTCTAAGACCGTGGGAACACAACTATTGTGTCACATCCACCATCAACGTGTCAAAGACCGTGGGAACACAACTATTGTGTCCCATCCACTATCAACGTGTCTAAGACCGTGGGAACACAATTATTGTGTCTCATCCACTATCAACGTGTCTAAGACCGTGGGAATACAACTATTGTGGCACATCCACTATCAACGTGTCTAAGACCGTGGGAACACAACTATTGTGTCTCTTCCACTATCAACGTGTCTAAGACCGTGGGAACACAACTATTGTGTCACATCCACTATCAACGTGTCTAAGACCGTGGGGAAAAACTATTGTGCCACATCCACTATCAACGTGTCTAAGACCGTGGGAACACAACTATTGTGTCACATCCACTATCAACGTGTCTAAGACCGTGGGAACATAACTATTGTGTCAAATCCAACATCAACGTATCTAAAATTGTGGAAACACAACTATTGTGTCACATCCACTATCAACGTGTCTAAGACCGTAGGAACACAACTATTGTGTCTCATTCACTATCAACGTGTCTAAGACCGTGGGAACACAACTATTGTGTCACATCCACTATCAACGTGTCTAAGACCGTGGGAACACAACTATTGTGTCACATCCAACATCAACGTGTCTAAGACCGTGGGAACACAACTATTGTGTCACATCCACTATCAACGTGTCTAAGACCGTGGTAACACAACTATTGTGTCTCATCCACTATCAACGTGTCTAAGACCGTGGGAACACAACTATTGTGTCTCATCCACTATCAACGTGTCTAAGACCGTGGGAACACAACTATTGTGTCTCATCCACTATCAACGTGTCTAAGACCGTGGGAACACAACTATTGTGTCTCATCCACTATCAACGTGTCTAAGACCGTGGGAACACAACTATTGTGTCTCATCCACTATCAACGTGTCTAAGACCGTGGGAACACAACTATTGTGTCACATCCACTATCAACGTGTCTAAGACCGTGGGAACACAACTATTGTGTCACATCCACTATCAACGTGTCTAAGACCGTGGGAACACAACTATTGTGTCTTATCCACTATCAACGTTCTAAGACCGTGGGAACACAACTATTGTGTCACATCCACTATCAACGTGTCTAAGACCGTGGGAACACAACTATTGTGTCTCATCCAGTATGAACGTGTCTAAGACCGTGGGAACACAACTATTGTGTCTCATCCACTATCAACGTGTCTAAGACCGTGGGAACACAACTATTGTGTCACATCCACTATCAACGTGTCTAAGACCGTGGGAACACAACTATTGTGTCTCATTCACTATCAACGTGTCTAAGACCGTGGGAACACAACTATTGGGTCTCTTCCACTATCAACGTGTCTAAGACCGTGGGAACACAACTATTGTGTCACATCCACTATCAACGTGTCTAAGACCGTGGGGAAAAACTATTGTGCCACATCCACTATCAACGTGTCTAGAACGTGGGAACACAACTATTGGGTCTCTTCCACTATCAACGTAGCTAAGACCGTGGGAACACAACTATTGTGTCTCATCCACTATCAACGTGTCTAAGACCGTGGGAACACAACTATTGTGTCACATCCACTATCAACGTGTCTAAGACCGTGGGAACACAACTATTGTGTCTCATCCACTATCAACGTGTCTAAGACCGTGGGAACACAACTATTGTGTCACATCCAACATTTACGTGTCTAAGACCGTGGGAACATAACTATTGTGTCTCATCCACTATCAACGTGTCTAAGACCGTGGTAACACAACTATTGTGTCACATCCACTATCAACGTGTCTAAGACCGTGGGAACACAACTATTGTGTCACATCCACTATCAACGTGTCTAGGACCGTGGTAACACAACTATTGTGTGACATCCACTATCAACGTGTCTAAGACCGTGGTAACACAACTATTGTGTCACATCCACTATCAACGTGTCTGAGACCGTGGGAACACAACTATTGTGTCACATCCACTATCAACGTGTCTCAGACCGTGGGAACACAACTATTGTGTCACATCCACTATCAACGTGTCTAAGATCGTGGTAACACAACTATTGTGTCACATCCACTATCAACGTGTCTAAGACCGTGGGAACACAACTATTGTGTCTCATCCACTATCAACGTGTCTAAGACCGTGGGAACACAACTATTGTGTCACATCCACTATCAACGTGTCTAAGACCGTGGGAACACAACTATTGTGTCTTATTCACTATCAACGTGTCTAAGACCGTGGGAACACAACTATTGTGTCACATCCACTATCAACGTGTCTAAGGTTGGAATTCATAGTCGGCCCCTACACCTAGGGGAACCCATTGTTGCTATGGATTTGTTTTGTTTATGGGAAATAACATGCAAACAATTGTTACCTTGGTAACAATGGGCGCCCCTAGGTGTAGGGGCCGACTATGAATTCCAACCTAAGACCGGGTGAACACAACTATTGTGTCTCATTCACTATCAAAGTGTCTAAGACCGTGGGAACACAACTATTGGGTCTCTTCCACTATCAACGTGTCTAAGACCGTGGGAACACAACTATTGTGTCACATCCACTATCAACGTGTCTAAGACCGTGGGGAAAAACTATTGTGCCACATCCACTATGAACGTGTCTAAGACCGTGGGAACACAACTATTGTGTCTCATCCACTATCAACGTGTCTAAGACCGTGGGGAAAAACTATTGTGGCACATCCACTATGAACGTGTCTAAGACCGTGGGAACACAACTATTGTGTCTCATCCACTATCAACGTGTCTTAGACCGTGGGAACACAACTATTGTGTCTCATTCACTATCAACGTGTCTAAGACCGTGGGAACACAACTATTGGGTCTCTTCCACTATCAACGTGTCTAAGACCGTGGGAACACAACTATTGTGTCTCATCCACTATCAACGTGTCTAAGACCGTGGGAACACAACTATTGTGTCTCATCCACTATCAACGTGTCTAAGACCGTGGGAACACAACTATTGTGTCTCATCCACTATCAACGTGTCTAAGACCGTGGGAACACAACTATTGTGTCTCATCCACTATCAACGTGTCTAAGACCGTGGGAACACAACTATTGTGTCTCATCCACTATCAACGTGTCTTAGACCGTGGGAACACAACTATTGTGTCTCATTCACTATCAACGTGTCTAAGACCGTGGGAACACAACTATTGGGTCTCTTCCACTATCAACGTGTCTAAGACCGTAGGAACACAACTATTGTGTCTCATCCACTATCAACTTGTCTAGGACCGTGGGAACACAACTATTGTGTCACATCTACTATCAACGTGTCTAAGACCGTGGGAACACAACTATTGTGTCACATCCAACATCAACGTGTCTAAGACCGTGGGAACACAACTTTTGTGTCACATCCACTATCAACGTGTCTAAGACCGTGGGAACACAACTATTGTGTCACATCTAACATCAACGTGTCTAAGACCGTGGGAACACAACTATTGTGTCACATCCACTATCAACGTGTCTAAGACCGTGGGAACACAACTATTGTGTCACATCCACTATCAACGTGTCTAAGACCGTGGGAACACAACTATTGTGTCACATCCACTATCAACGTGTCTAAGACCGTGGGAACACAACTTTTGTGTCTCATTCACTATCAACGTGTCTAAGACCGTGGGAACACAACTATTGTGTCACATCCACTATCAACGTGTCTAAGACCGTGGGAACACAACTATTGTGTCACATCCACTATCAACGTGTCTAAGACCGTGGGAACACAACTGTTGTGTCACATCCACTATCAACGTGTCTAAGACCGTGGTAACACAACTATTGTGTCACATCCACTATCAACGTGTCTAAGACCGTGGGAACACAACTATTGTGTCTCATCCACTATCAACGTGTCTAAGACCGTGGGAACACAACTATTGTGTCACATCCACTATCAACGTGTCTTAGACCGTGGGAACACAACTATTGTGTCTCATCCACTATTTACGTGTCTAAGACTGTGGGAACACAACTATTGTGTCTTATCCACTATTTACGTGTCTAAGACTGTGGGAACACAACTATTGTGTCACATCCACTATCAACGTGTCTAAGACCGTGGGAACACAACTATTGTGTCACATCCACTATCAACGTGTCTAAGACCGTGGGAACATAACTATTGTGTCTCATCCACTATCAACGTGTCTTAGACCGTGGGTACACAACTATTGTGTCTCATCCACTATCAACGTGTCTAAGACCGTGGGAACACAACTATTGTGTCACATCCACTATCAACGTGTCTAAGACCGTGGGAACACAACTATTGTGTCACATCCACTATCAACGTGTCTTAGACAGTGGGAACACAACTTTTGTGTCTCATCCACTATTTACGTGTCTAAGACCGTGGGAACACAACTATTGTGTCACATTCACTATCAACGTGTCTAAGACCGTGGGAACACAACTATTGTGTCACATCCACTATCAACGTGTCTTAGACAGTGGGAACACAACTTTTGTGTCTCATCCACTATTTACGTGTCTAAGACCGTGGGAACACAACTATTGTGCCACATCCAACATTTACGTGTCTAAGACCGTGGGAACACAACTATTGTGTCACATTCACTATCAACGTGTCTTAGACCGTGGGAACACAACTATTGTGTCACATTCACTATCAACGTGTCTTAGACCGTGGGAACACAACTATTGTGCCACATCCAACATTTACGTGTCTAAGACCGTGGGAACATAACTATTGTGTCACATTCACTATCAACGTGTCTTAGACCGTGGGAACACAACTATTGTGTCACATTCACTATCAACGTGTCTTAGACCGTAAGAACACAACTATTGTGCCACATCCAACATTTACGTGTCTAAACCGTGGGAACACAACTATTGTGTCACATTCACTATCAACGTGTCTTTGACCCTGGGAACACAACTATTGTGTCACATCCACTATCAACGTGTCTTAGACCGTGGGAACACACAACTATTGTGCCACATTCACTATCAACGTGTCTATACCGTGGGAACACAACTATTGTGCCACATCCAACATTTACGTGTCTATAACCGTGGGAACACAACTATTGTGTCACATTCACTATCAACGTGTCTTTGACCCTGGGAACACAACTATTGTGTCACATCCACTATCAACGTGTCTTAGACCGTGGGAACACAACTATGGTGCCACATTACTATCAACGTGTCTATACCGTGGGAACACAACTATTGTGCCACATCCAACATTTACGTGTCTAAACCGTGGGAACACAACTATTGTGTCACATTCACTATCAACGTGTCTTTGACCCTGGGAACACAACTATTGTGTCACATCCACTATCAACGTGTCTTAGACCGTGGGAACACAACTATTGTGCCACATCCACTACAAAAGTGTCTTAGACCGTGGGAACACAACTATTGTGTCACATTCACTATCAACGTGTCTTTGACCCTGGGAACACAACTATTGTGTCACATCCAATATCAACGTTTCTATACCGTGGGAACACAACTATTGTGCCACATCCAACATTTACGTGTCTAAGACCGTGGGAACACAACTATTGTTTCACATCTAACATCAACGTGTCTAAGACCGTGGGGACACAACTATTGTTCCATATCCAACATTAACGTGTCTAAGACCGTGGGTACACAATGCCCAAGACAAGGCAACTCGCATAAAGCGCGATCTGGCGACCAGGCGCAATAATGACACTGGATGACAATGAAAACAACAATTATACGACCAACCCAGTTGGCCTGGTCGCGTTTATGATGCATAACCTTTGTACATAAATTAGTAGACGGATGATTAAGATCGGCGTTTCTAAGAGAAAACTTTTGCCATCTTCTTGAGCTTTGAACAAGTTAATGATTTTACTAATGACCGCACACTTATCTATGCGCATTTATGGCAGTGTCGGTTCCTTAAAAAATGCAAACAAAAATTTAAAAACTCACAATAACCATTAGTTTTTTGAATTAATGTTCACTATGCTACCCAAGCTAGATGCTTTTGATGGTGGTTTTGTCCAATTTTATTTGGTAAGTAAATAGTTATTAAGAGTTTTCATTTATGTATACACAACTTCATTGCTTACTTCTATGTTGCTGATTTGAAAAACCGCAACATTCTAATTGCGAGCGAGAGAAAAACATACTTCAATGTAGGCTATACGACGCAAAAATTGACGCCTTGATATATTAACAGATTGCTCTGAATGGTTGCAATAATAGCATTAGATGATTTACTGTTATATAAAACGTGAATACGTATGTGATGTGGATACGGGTCATACATTTATAATAGTTATAATTGTTCGTAGGAATCCTTCTGTTAAAGATAGAGCCCCGTGAAAGTGGGTTTATTTTTTTCCAAATAACGTTATAAAAATCGACGATTTCGGTGTTAAGCAGTGTTATTATTTATAGCTGTGTAGAGTGATATAATGTTCTGTAGAATCACGTACAATCTTCCAACTACACAAGCTAGGCATGCATACACACGTTTTTCAAAGTAAAACGTGTTGGCGAAATAAATATTCTTATCCCTTCTACGGAATGATGGACAAAAAGTTATTTCATTTCAAATGACATCTCTCGCTATTCAACGCCGACATTTTATCAAATCAAGCAATATTCACAACAATAATATGATTTCGCGATCGCGTTTTTCACGGGGCTCTAGTTACAGAGTGCGCACAAGCTATTACCTGATGTGTCTCTCTTCAGGTTACTGACTGGGTATGTTAGGGTGTTTGGAAGGAATTTCACGGGGCTCTAGTTACAGAGTGCGCACAAGCTATTACCTGATGTGTCGCTCTTCAGGTGACTGACTAGGTATGTTAGGGTGTTTCGAAGGAATTTCACGGGGCTCTAGTTACAGAGTGCGCACAAGCTTTTACCTGATGTGTCTCTCTTCAGGTGACTGACTAGGTATGTTAGGGTGTTTGAAAGGAATTTCACGGGGCTCTAGTTACAGAGTGCGCACAAGCTATTACCTGATGTGTCTCTCTTCAGGTGACTAACTATGGTCCGTTCGTAGGAGAGAATTCAACCAGGTAGCTGAAATAACTCCCCTACTTTTACCCCCACTCGGCGGCCGGCTCGGTTTCGATCAGTGAGCGACGAGCGGACACCTGTCGAGATTTCCCTTGAAGATAAGATAAATACCTTTAGTCAACTTTGAAAAAGTGTAAACTACTGAACTTTTTTAACTTTTGATTAATATTACGGAATATTCAGAAAAAACATTACTCCTACGTTTTTTATTCGTCAAAATAGGACAAAATTTAAGCTTTGGCAAGTAAAATATAATTGTATATTACAATACTAAAAACACTCTTCCACATAAAATGATATTTCATACACGCACACGCACATACCGGTTTCAATTAATATTAATAATAATACTATTGAATGATAGCAATAATTGTCGTAAAAATGTGTCCCTGCTGGTGGTCGAACTCAGGTCCATTGGCTTTCCTATCAACTGAGCTATCGGGCCATGGAACACATTACTGATTTGCTATTTGTAATAATTGTTTTACCAAGCTGGACAATCGAACAGTTGGTAAAGCGTCGGTACGGAAAGCTGGAGGACCTGGATTCGATCCCCAGTGGGGACACATTTTTACGATAACTGCTAGAATAATAATGATATTAATGAATAATGAATGAATAATAATGATAATAAAAATGATGATACGTACAAAAACAACGTAAATAGCATCCTGCAATTGTGTGGTGTGCGTAACATAGAAGACAATAATCACCCCCAGCGGTAGTTCCAACTATCGAGCGCGTGTCAGTGACTTACGACTTCTATCACAAGTGGGCGTGCAAGATATTGATCCGTGAATCGTGACACGCGTCATTGTGCGTGTCACTTCCATACCTTATGAATGATCCATGTACATTATTATGTTGTTTATTATAAAAACAAATTTGAAATTCATGTCGGATAGTATACTTAACAGATGTGTGATAATATAATTATGATAATATTGTATTATAACAGTAACATAATAACTAATGTAAATATTATTATTATTATTATTATTATTATTTTTATTATTCATTTTTTATGAGGTTATTAAGATGACACTTATTTATACTCACATGCGCAACTTTGAAGACAATCACTCCCATTGGGAGTTCGCTCTGTAAGTTGGATTTTCCTTTGGTTTTACCCCGTAGTACGAATCGAAACAAAATTTCCGAACACATTCATTACTGTTCTGTAAGTCGTCGAGTGCATTTCTAATCGCTCAGCTATGGACCAGTCACCTGAGAAGTACGTATTGAGAAGATCGCGTGCTAAAACGTTAACGAGTGGGGAGAGGAAGATGGTTTTAAACGTTTACGCACATGAACGTAAACGTAATCCACTATTGAGTGTAAGTGAAGCAGCGGGAGGCAGCTGGATTAGCGTGTGGTGTTTCGGGGCGTACTGTGTTAAAGTGCAAGAGTGAATTTAATACAAACGGGGGGGAATTAGTAACCCCAGGCAAGAAACGTCCGAGGTCCAGATCATGGAAATTTGTTTTTATAATAAACAATATATTATAATGTACATGGATCATTCATTAGGTATGGAAGTGACACGCACAATGACGCGTGTCACGATTCACGGATCAATATCTTGCACGCCCACTTGTGATAGAAGTCGTAAGTCACTGACACGCGCTCGATAGTTGGAACTACCGCTGGGGGTGATTATTGTCTTCTATGTTACGCACACCACACAATTGCAGGATGCTATTTACGTTGTTTTTGTACGTATCATCATTTTTATTATCATTATTATTCATTCATTATTCATTAATATCATTATTATTCTAGCAGTTATCGTAAAAATGTGTCCCCACTGGGGATCGAACCCAGGTCCTCCAGCTTTCCGTACCGACGCTTTACCAACTGTTCGATTGTCCAGCTTGGTAAAACAATTATTACAAATAGCAAATCAGTAAAGATGTGTTCCCATGGCCCGATAGCTCAGTTGATAGGAAAGCCAATGGACCTGAGTTCGACCACCAGCAGGGACACATTTTTACGACAATTATTGCTATCATTCAATAGTATTATTATTAATATTAATTGAAACCGGTATGTGCGTGTGCGTGTATGAAATATAATTTTATGTGGAAGAGTGTTTTTAGTATTGTAATATACAATTATATTTTAATTGCCAAAGCTTAAATTTTGTCCTATTTTGACGAATAAAAAACGTAGGAGTAATGTTTTTTCTGAATATTCCGTAATGTTAATCAAAAGTTAAAAAAGTTCAGTAGTTTACACTTTTTCAAAGTTGACTAAAGGTATTTATCTTATCTTCAAGGGAAATCTCGACAGGTGTCCGCTCGTCGCTCACTGATCGAAACCGAGCCGGCCGCCGAGTGGGGGTAAAAGTAGGGGAGTTATTTCAGCTACCTGGCTGAATTCTCTCCTACGAACGGACCATAGGTATGTTAGGGTGTTTGGAAGGAATTTCACGGGGCTCTAGTTACAGAGTGCACACAAGCTATTACCTGATGTGTCTCTCTTCAGGTGACTGACTAGGTATGTAAGGGTGTTTCGAAGGAATTTCACGGGGCTCTAGTTACAGAGTGCACACAAGCTTTTACCTGATGTGTCTCTCTTCGGGTGACTGACTAGGTATGTTAGGGTGTTTCGAAGGAATTTCACGGGGCTCTAGTTACAGAGTGCACACAAGCTTTTACCTGATGTGTCTCTCTTCAGGTTACTCACTAGGTATGTTAGGGTGTTTGGAAGGAATTTCACGGGGCTCTAGTAAAGAGTGCACACAAGCTCTTACCTGATGTGTCTCTCTTCAGGTGACTGACTAGGTATGTAAGGGTGTTTGGAAGGAATTTCACGGGGCTCTAGTTACAGAGTGCACACAATCTATTACCTGATGTGTCTCTCTTCAGGTGACTGACTAGGTATGTTAGGGTGTTTGGAAGGAATTTCACGGGGCTCTAGTTACAGAGTGCACACAAGCTATTACCAGATGTGTCTCTCTTCAGGTGACGGACTAGGTATGTAAGGGTGTTTGGAAGGAATTTCACGGGGCTATAGTTACAGAGTGCACACAAGCTATTACCTGATGTGACTCTCTTCAGGTGACTGACTAGGTATGTTAGGGTGTTTGGAAGGAATTTCACGGGGCTCAAGTTACAGAGTGCACACAAGCTATTACCTGATGTGTCTCTCTCCAGGTGACTGACTAGGTATGTTATGGTGTTTCGAAGGAATTTCACGGGGCTCTAGTTACAGAGTGCACACAAGCTATTACCTGATGTGTCTCTCTTCAGGTGACGGACTAGGTATGTTAGGGTGTTTGGAAGGAATTTCACGGGGCTCTAGTTACAGAGTGCATACAAGCTATTACCTGATGTGTCTCTTTTCGGGTAACTGACTTAGTATGTTAGGGTGTTTCGAAGGAATTTCACGGGGCTCTAGTTACAGAGTGCGCGCAAGCTATTACCTGATGTGTCTCTCTTCAGGTGACTAACTAGGTATGTTAGGGTGTTTGGAAGGAATTTCACGGGGCTCTAGTTACAGAGTGCGCACAAGCTATTACCTGATGTGTCTCTCTTCAGGTGACTGACTAGGTATGTTAGTGTGTTTGGAAGGAATTTCACGGGGCTCTAGTTACAGAGTGCGCACAAGCTATTACCTGATGTGTCTCTCTTCAGGTGACTGACTAGGTATGTTAGGGTGTTTGGAAGGAATTTCACGGGGCTCTAGTTACAGAGTGCGCGCAAGCTATTACCTGATGTGTCTCTCTTCAGGTGACTAACTAGGTATGTTAGGGTGTTTGGAAGGAATTTCACGGGGCTCTAGTTACAGAGTGCACACAAGCTATTACCTGATGTGTCTCTCTTCAGGTGACTGACTAGGTATGTAAGGGTAGTTCGAAGGAATTTCACGGGGCTCTAGTTACAGAGTGCACACAAGCTTTTACCTGATGTGTCTCTCTTCAGGTGACTGACTAGGTATGTTAGGGTGTTTGGAAGGAATTTCACGGGGCTCTAGTTAAAGAGTGCACACAAGCTATTACCTGATGTGTCTCTCTTCAGGTGACGGACTAGGTATGTTAGGGTGTTTGGAAGGAATTTCACGGGGCTCTAGTTACAGAGTGCACACAAGCTATTACCTGATGTGTCTCTCTTCGGGTGACTGACTAGGTATGTTAGGGTGTTTCGAAGGAATTTCACGGGGCTCTAGTTACAGAGTGCGCGCAAGCTATTACCTGATGTGTCTCTCTTCAGGTGACTAACTAGGTATGTTAGGGTGTTTGGAAGGAATTTCACGGGGCTCTAGTTACAGAGTGCGCACAAGCTATTACCTGATGTGTCTCTCTTCAGGTGACTAACTAGGTATGTTAGGGTGTTTGGAAGGAATTTCACGGGGCTCTAGTTACAGAGTGCGCACAAGCTATTACCTGATGTGTCTCTCTTCAGGTGACTGACTAGGTATGTTAGGGTGTTTGGAAGGAATTTCACGGGGCTCTAGTTACAGAGTGCGCACAAGCTATTACCTGATGTGTCGCTCTTCAGGTGACTGACTAGGTATGTTAGTGTGTTTGGAAGGAATTTCACGGGGCTCTAGTTACAGAGTGCGCACAAGCTATTACCTGATGTGTCTCTCTTCAGGTGACTGACTAGGTATGTTAGGGTGTTTGGAAGGAATTTCACGGGGCTCTAGTTACAGAGTGCACACAAGCTTTTACCTGATGTGTCTCTCTTCAGGTTACTCACTAGGTATGTTAGGGTGTTTGGAAGGAATTTCACGGGGCTCTAGTAAAGAGTGCACACAAGCTATTACCTGATGTGTCTCTCTTCAGGTGACTGACTAGGTATGTAAGGGTGTTTGGAAGGAATTTCACGGGGCTCTAGTTACAGAGTGCACACAATCTATTACCTGATGTGTCTCTCTTCAGGTGACTGACTAGGTATGTTAGGGTGTTTGGAAGGAATTTCACGGGGCTCTAGTTACAGAGTGCACACAAGCTATTACCAGATGTGTCTCTCTTCAGGTGACGGACTAGGTATGTAAGGGTGTTTGGAAGGAATTTCACGGGGCTATAGTTACAGAGTGCACACAAGCTTTTACCTGATGTGACTCTCTTCAGGTGACTGACTAGGTATGTTGGGGTGTTTGGAAGGAATTTCACGGGGCTCAAGTTACAGAGTGCACACAAGCTATTACCTGATGTGTCTCTCTCCAGGTGACTGACTAGGTATGTTATGGTGTTTCGAAGGAATTTCACGGGGCTCTAGTTACAGAGTGCACACAAGCTATTACCTGATGTGTCTCTCTTCAGGTGACGGACTCGGTATGTTAGGGTGTTTGGAAGGAATTTCACGGGGCTCTAGTTACAGAGTGCATACAAGCTATTACCTGATGTGTCTCTCTTCGGGTAACTGACTAGGTATGTTAGGGTGTTTCGAAGGAATTTCACGGGGCTCTAGTTACAGAGTGCGCGCAAGCTATTACCTGATGTGTCTCTCTTCAGGTGACTAACTAGGTATGTTAGGGTGTTTGGAAGGAATTTCACGGGGCTCTAGTTACAGAGTGCACACAAGCTATTACCTGATGTGTCTCTCTTCAGGTGACTGACTAGGTATGTTAGTGTGTTTGGAAGGAATTTCACGGGGCTCTAGTTACAGAGTGCGCACAAGCTATTACCTGATGTGTCTCTCTTCAGGTGACTGACTAGGTATGTGCGGGTGTTTGGAAGGAATTTCACGGGGCTCTAGTTACAGAGTGCACACAAGCTATTACCTGATGTGTCTCTCTCCAGGTGACTGACTAGGTATGTAAGGGTGTTTGGAAGGAATTTCACGGGGCTCTAGTTACAGAGTGCACACAATCTATTACCTGATGTGTCTCTCTTCAGGTGACTGACTAGGTATGTTAGGGTGTTTGGAAGGAATTTCACGGGGCTCTAGTTACAGAGTGCACACAAGCTATTACCTGATGTGTCTCTCTTCAGGTGACGGACTAGGTATGTTAGGGTGTTTGGAAGGAATTTCACGGGGCTCTAGTTACAGAGTGCACACAAGCTATTACCTGATGTGTCTCTCTTCAGGTGACTGACTAGGTATGTTAGGGTGTTTGGAAGGAATTTCACGGGGCTCTAGTTACAGAGTGCACACAAGCTTTTACCTGATGTGTCTCTCTCCAGGTGACTGACTAGGTATGTTAGGGTGTTTCGAAGGAATTTCACGGGGCTCTAGTTACAGAGTGCACACAAGCTATTACCTGATGTGTCTCTCTTCAGGTGACGGACTAGGTTTGTTAGGGTGTTTGGAAGGAATTTCACGGGGCTCTAGTTACAGAGTGCACACTAGCTATTACCTGATGTGTCTCTCTTCGGGTGACTGACTAGGTATGTTAGGGTGTTTCGAAGGAATTTCACGGGGCTCTAGTTACAGAGTGCGCACAAGCTATTACCTGATGTGTCTCTCTTCAGGTGACTTACTAGGTATGTTAGGGTGTTTGGAAGGAATTTCACGGGGCTCTAGTTACAGAGTGCGCACAAGCTATTACCTGATGTGTCTCTCTTCAGGTGACTGACTAGGTATGTTAGGGTAATTGGAAGGAATTTCACGGGGCTCTAGTTACAGAGTGCGCACAAGCTATTACCTGATGTGTCTCTCTTCAGGTGACTGACTAGGTATGTTAGGGTGTTTGGAAGGAATTTCACGGGGCTCTAGTTATAGAGTGCGCACAAGCTATTACCTGATGTGTCTCTCTTCAGGTGACTGACTAGGAATCATAGGCGCCGACTTGTTAACATTTCAGGGGGGGCTCGAAAAATGACTCGCATAAACACTGGGGACACAGTTAGTAGTTACGAAGTTTAAAGCCAGTGCAGTTAGCCGAGGTTGATTAGGCGTTGGTATATAGTAAACCGCGGTCTCTGCGTTCCAGGTTCGAATCCTGGCTTGGGCTGTTATGTGGCGTTTTCTCATCCTCATAATCACCCAGTCATCGTCTCGATTAACCTCGTTGCAAAAATGTGGGATGTTAAAACCCAAATACCATCATCACGAAGTTTGGATAAATCTATAGAGGTGCTTTAGTTCAAAGAAATATCAAAATCTAAAACCGTTTAAACTCCTCCATCGATTTTTGAAGTTGCTGATTGTTTCATTTTGGCAGTATGATAGATTACTTTTCCTGCAACCCATTTCGAAAACTGGAGAATTTTGATCCCAAACTTGAATACTTATACTGCTTATCTTATACGTATGTCGTTCGGTTATTATGAGCGTCACTGCCATCGTCAAGTCGACGTGGTATTTTCCTTTCTCTGAAAAAAAATTTGGCTCTACTAAATCAAGCTTGTGAGCTCGACTGTGATTTTTCCTTAATCGCTAAATATCCGTCATGACGTATAGGCTACTATTACCTCGATTGCCGTTGTAATTGTGTCGATCGTAGATTGTGCCATGTAAAAATAGAGGTAAGTGCTTTGCAAATTTCGAATTTCACTGATCATCAACGACGTGATGATAACGATGATGATTTGTGGTGTTTAACAACGTACTCGACAGCTTAGGTCATATGACGTCTTCCGAATCAGGTCCATCTATATAACGGTAGTCGTCATAAGGGGAGTCCAGCAAGGGAGGGCAGGGCCATGTGGGAGGAGAAATCTTCAGTGGGACAGTGGGGGGGAAGGGACAGGGCCTCCTTTCGTCGCCTCTTACGACTAGCAGAGTCACTCTGGGCCTATTCTACCCCAAGCTCCGCCGGGCTGGGTATGACCTCGCTCAATCGGCTGGGGGTCAACCCGGGCTTAGACGGATCTCCTTTTGTCACCTCTTACGACTGGCAGAGTCACCCTAGGTCTTTTCTTTCCCGGGCGCACATGGGGCATCAACGACGTGAAATAATTCGTTTCAAACCGGAAAATTTTTGACAGAAATCCATGGGTTTTTCCAGTTCCGTCATCCTGGCCTGCCAAGTGAACGTTTTGCAAAAAAGTTATAATCGTTTGATAATAAGACTCGATTTGGTACGAAACACCATCACCATGTTGGGCAAAAAAACCACAATGGCTTGTGAATCGTCATCTTGAAATGACTTGAAGATTGCTAATCTTTTTGGCGAGTTTCGGACGAAAGTTATAAGTTCGCGTATCAACATGAGAAAGTCTCGTATTTTTTCTATGCGTCGCATTGAATCTCAGGGGGGGCTCCGCCCCCCCTGACATTTTTCAGGGGGAGCGCTAGACCCCAAGCCCCCCCGTAGTCGGCGCCTATGCTAGGAATGTTAGGGTGTTTGGAAGGAATTTCACGGGGCTCTAGTAAAGAGTTCACACAAGCTATTACCTGATGTGTCTCTCTTCAGGTGACTGACTAGGTATGTTAGGGTGTTTGGAAGGAATTTCACGGGGCTCTAGTTACAGAGTGCACACAAGCTATTACCTGATGTGTCTCTTTCCAGGTGACTGACTAGGTGTGTTAGGGTGTTTCGAAGGAATTTCACGGGGCTCTAGTTACAGAGTGCACACAAGCTATTACCTGATGTGTCTCTCTCCAGGTGACTGACTAGGTATGTTAGGGTGTTTGGAAGGAATTTCACGGGGCTCTAGTTACAGAGTGCACACAAGCTATTACCTGATGTGTCTCTCTTCAGGTGACTGACTAGGTATGTTAGGGTGTTTGGAAGGAATTTCACGGGGCTCTAGTTACAGAGTGCACACAAGCTATTACCTGATGTGTCTCTCTTCAGGTGACTGACTAGGTATGTAAGGGTGTTTGGAAGGAATTTCACGGGGCTCTAGTTACAGAGTGCACACAAGCTATTACCTGATGTGTCTCTCTCCAGGTGACTGACTAGGTATGTTAGGGTGTTTCGAAGGAATTTCACGGGGCTCTAGTTACAGAGTGCACACAAGCTATTACCTGATGTGTCTCTCTCCAGGTGCCTGACTAGGTATGTTAGGGTGTTTGGAAGGAATTTCACGGGGCTCTAGTTACAGAGTGCACACAAGCTATTACCTGATGTGTCTCTCTCCAGGTGACTGACTAGGTATGTTAGGGTGTTTCGAAGGAATTTCACGGGGTTCTAGTTACAGAGTGCACACAAGCTATTACCTGACGTGTCTCTCTCCAAGTGACTGACTAGGTATGTTAGGGTGTTTGGAAGGAATTTCACGGGGCTCTAGTTACAGAGTGCACACAAGCTATTACCTGATGTGTCTCTCTCCAGGTGACTGACTAGGTATGTTAGGGTGTTTGGAAGGAATTTCACGGAGCTCTAGTTACAGAGTGCACACAAGCTATTACCTGATGTGTCTTTCTTCAGGTGACTGACTAGGTATGTTAGGGTGTTTTGAAGGAATTTCACGGGGATCTAGTTACAGAGTGCTTTCAAGCTATTACCTGATGTGTCTCTCTTCAGGTGACTGACTAGGTATGTTAGGGTGTTTGGAAGGAATTTCACGGGGCTCTAGTTACAGAGTGCACACAAGCTATTACCTGATGTGTCTCTCTTCAGGTGACTGACTAGGTATGTTAGGGTGTTTGGAAGGAATTTCACGGGGCTCTAGTTACAGAGTGCACACAAGCTTTTACCTGATGTCACGAATATGGTTATCTTATGACGATGTGATAAGTATTGG
>OX246737.1:74787209-74822209 GCA_945910005.1 Isoperla grammatica | reverse complement strand
TTATGTCAGGGGTTGCTTGTTAAAATCAAAAGTTTTGAAATCGAAAGAGGACGTATTTTCACAATAATCACTAAAAGTTCAGCACCAGCAGAGTTTAGCAGTGAGGGGGTCTGAAGCCCCCTCCCCCCCCCCCCCCCCGTCCCGAAATTCCAGCTTCAATAATTATACTCTGCAAATAATCTAAATTTACGAAGCAGCAATTAGCATAAAATAGGTTTTAAATTTCAACACGACAAATTATTTGGTTAGTATGATCATTGATCAAAGTATTATTATTTAGAACTGTAGATAACTAATTAATTGGGCATATTGGGAATTTAGTTATTTTTAAAATTATACATGCAGTGTGAGGTTAGTGATTTTGTACAACTCCAGCGTAATTAATTAATTGGGTTGCATGTGAGGTTCTGGGGTTTTTATCGTAGGGGCTCGTGCCATGATTTAACGACTGAAATGATCAGAATAAATACATATTATATTTAGCCGCATAGCAACATAGCTATACTCAATATCTGGAGTATAGTTATCAATTTATTTTACAAAAACATGAGTTAATTGAGTCTCTTATCTCGATGGACCCCACACCCCCACACGCGTGCTAGAATTAAATGTACAAAAAAGGAGTCTGAAGATTTGTAATATATATATCCATAACCTTCCATATTGTGCCCATGTCCATGTGTTATCAGTTAGTGTGATGATATCATTCGGATACAGTTGCTGTGAAGTTAGATGAAATGGTTTCTCGATGTGACGTTGATAATGTTGAAAATGAGAGGAAGGGAGAGGGCCAAGGTTATAAACATAACACTCTTCACATTTTAATTAAAATATAATGAACACAAACCAGAAGAAAACCTGTCTTGGTTATTTATGATTATGAACTACTTCCTCAAATGCTAAGCTAATTTTAAAAGTAGTACTTTCCATGCCAAATATTCTGTTATACACATTTTATTACGTACCTTTTTTTTAGGCCTATGCATACTATCAACACTTGAGCTTACTTATTAATAAATTTAGAAAATCTCCGAAGTACCCTGCTACACGATAACTACATGGGTAACACTTGAGCTTACTTAATAATAATTTAAGGGACACATATCCACTGTGTTTCGGAGAGAAGATAATCTCCGAAGTGCCCTGCTACACGATGGGTTAACACTTGCGCTAACTTAATAATAATTTAAGGGACACATCCACTGTGTTTCGGAGAGAAGATAATCTCCGAAGTGCCCTGCTACACGATGGGTTAACACTTGCGCTAACTTGATAATAATTTAAGGGTCACATATCCACTGTGTTTCGGAGAGAAGATAATCTCCGAAGTGCCCTGCTACACGATGGGTTAACACTTGCGCTAACTTAATAATAATTTAAGAAAATCTCCGAAGTGCCCTGCTACACGATGGGTTAACACTTGCGCTAACTAAATAATAATTTAAGAAAATCTCCGAAGTACCCTGCTACACGATGGGTTAACACTTGCGCTGACTTAGTAATAATTTAAGAAAATCTCCGAAGTGCCCGGCTACACGATATAACTAGGCTACATGGGTTTTTCTGCATGGTGGACTTATAGTCAGCTGTGACCTTACACGTGACTTCAATAGGAAAATACCATTGCTGGCACATTTCAAACATCGAAACGTGGAGGAAAATCGCTCCAATTTCCTCCATCATAATAAGGGAATAGTGGTCTAGGAGATTTGGTAGCGCCAGACGTTACTGTATTAAATGTAAAACATGTAGTTACTTTTATATCATGATTTCTAAACACAGTGATAGTTCAAAATACATCGTTGACTCGTCTTTGATAACGAGCATTGTTCACACTCTATGAGAGGAATTAGCAGTTGCGATAGCGTCGTCATTGAGGTTCATTGTCTCCCGACACCAGACAAAGCTGAAGTTTTATTTTCATTTTATAACTTTACATCAGAAAATGCGATATTGCAATTTGCGGTATAATCGTATAGTTAATTTTAATTACCCCCCCCACCCCCTTTCCCCAAACACATTATCTTTGGTTGCTATTCCAAGCTATGTCGTGATGCATAGGCACTTTGCCAACATATTTTTTTATCTTAAAATTAATAATTTTACCATAAAAAACCTTGAAGAATGACACATTTTAAAATATATCATCGAATATTAAAAACGATTCGTATATTATAACGTTACCGTTTTATTTCAAGTATTTTATGTAGGCCTATATATATTAATTTAAATTTCTAGAATCGGCTGGGTGGGGTATTGTTACTCCATAACTTTTGTAGCTAAGATCTTTTACCGTCAAGCACATACATCTTTCCGTTTCAAATTCATGTAAGTAGCAAAATAATCAAAACTAAAAAAAACTTGCTTGTGTCAATAATAATAATAATAATAATAATTATAATAATAATAATAATAATAATAATAATAATAATAATAATAATAATAATAATAATAATAATAATAATAATACTAATAATAATAATAATAATAATAATAATAATAATTTTTTTTTTTTAATAATAATCATTTATTTATTTATTTGCGCATTAAATAAGACTTCCCACTAAGCTAAAACCTTAGCTTAACAGTGAGTTGCATAAATACAAACATTGCAGAGCGAACTGGTAAAATTTTTAACAAAACAATAATAAACAAAACACAACTAACAACAAAATACTTAATATAAAGTTCAATAACACTTTCATGTGAACAATTATAAAGATAATATGCATAAATTATAGAACTTAGACAGGATACTGGATGGCTTCAAACTAAATTTAAACTCATAATGAATAGACACTAGACAGGATACTGGATGGCTTCAAACTCAATTTGACTCATAATGATAGGATACTTTATACTTTATAAAGCATTGATCGAAGCAACATGGCCGCCAGTGGCTCGTGTATTTTTGCAGCTCTGAGAATTATTGTGTGTTTGGCGTTTCTCATATGGGTAACGTACCTGACTGAACACTCTACAGTCTACACAGTCATCAGTTGAGTGCAAGTGCTCGGACAGTGGTAATTTCTACGGGTGTGTTCAATGTGTTCAACTTCAATGTGCAGTGAGAAATATAAGTTTTTCTTCATCAGCGGCAGCCGGCTATTCCTTGCCGTGCTACGATGCACGCAGGCAGCGAGACCGATTTGGAGTATTCTGGTTGTTGTTCTTCTCGCCAATGATATTCACGTACACCCAGGACCAGTGAGCACGGCTGACTTCGGTTTGTACTACCACCAACACGTGTGCGGCCCTCTTGCCTGAGTTTTCGTCCTTTGACTTGATTGCTCTCACTGAAACGTTCGCAAAAGAGTCTATACTAAACGAGCACATTCCTCTGTCTTCATCGTAAGGACAGGGGTACGGCTGGTGGTGGCGTGTTGATTGGTGTAAATTACAATTTTTCGTTGCCTACTCGTCGACGCGGTGACCTTGAAAACGATTATGAATTGATTTGGCTGGAAATCGAGACTCCCAGCAAATCAATTTTTCTCGGTTGTTACTACAGACAACCATGGTAAATCAATAATTCAACTGGAACAATGTTTTGAATCGGTACTTAAGAGTGTCTAGCCTGGGGGATGTTCTCCTAGTTGGTGACTTTAACATCCACATTAATTGGACTGATTCGCTGAATGGATTGTGCAGCGATATTGTTGACTCTTATTTTTACGATCACTTCATTGTTGCGCTGGGTATGGAACAACGCTGTGTTACTGCTACACGGCGCATGGCAACGTTGGATCTCGTCGTGACCTCACTTCCGGGGGTGGGGGTTGTATCCAGTCGTAACCTACCACGAGTCTCTGGACGTGACCTTCGCCTCTCCGCTACCTCTGCCACGTCATGCTGCTCAGCCCGCGCGCTCTGTGCCCATCTGGCGCAGGGTGAATTGGGATGACGTCAAGAACGCAGTCAATGACCTGCCCTGCCCTGGGACACTCTCAAGATGAAGTCACCCGATGAGACAGTTACGTTACTCACACAGTGGGTGCAAAATGTGATTCAGACCCGTGTTCCACACAGTCGCCGTGTTCCACACTATAAATTTCTAAGGTGCCTTTTCTATTGTTTATTGTTTTTAACGTTTTTAATTGTCCCTTTTACTGATGACAACATTGTTGAATAATTTTTATTACCTACCTGACAAAGCAATAATTGTATTGCAGATATATGTATTGTATGTGTATTGTTATTGTTAATGTTGATATTTGTTTTGTTTGGTGGTCACGCCTATTGGCATAAAATGCTGTAGTGTCCATGTACTGTAAATAAATAAATAAATAAATGAATACAAATTTAGAAGTTAAAAGGTAGCTTTTCAAATATTGTTTGACTTCTCATAAATGTGTGATGGTGGACAAATCAATAGACAACTCATTAAATAACTTAGGAACTAGATATTCTAAACGCCTTTGGACATGTTTGTTATTAGAAGAGGGGACTTTGTACAGAATTTTGGAATAACTACGTGTAATTTTATGCTTTTGAACTAGCTCTTTATAGGAATCTTTAAAATAAAAATTTAGAATAAGTCTGTAAGTAAAAACTTTCTCAACCGGAAGCACGCTAAACATTATATAAGAATCACGTATTGGAAGGAAGTTATGATGGTCTGGTCTCATAATGCGGATAATGTTATTTTGTAGTTCTTGAATATGATGCAAATGACAGCGTGAAGCGTTGCCCCAAGCAAGCAAACCATAAGAAATTAATGATTCGGCAAGAGCCAAATACACGCTACGCCACATAGAGAGTGATAAACAATATTCTAAAGAGTAAATTTGACCTACACAAGACCTTAGTTCCTTACAAAACGATTTAATGTGAGGTTCCCATGTAAAATTTTTGTCAATAGTTAATCCCAAATATACGTGACTAGTTATATTTTCTATAAGTTCTAGACATTTACAAACAGACAAATCAATTTTGTGATGTAAACATTCATAATTATGACATATAATTTTGACTTCTTCTTTGCCGTTTTTAGCATGGGGTGTACATATATGAATAAGCTTAGTTGTAGTAAAATTAATTATAATGTCATGGTCATGGATCCACCTCAACAAGTTATTAAAATCTGTTTGCATGTATAGTTCAGCCACCTTTAAATTTTTGTGCACTGAAACTAGCGCTACATCGTCCGCATATAAAAATACGTAGAATGCTTCAGACAACTAACCATATCATTCACGTAGACCAAATATAAAATGGGACGTAAAATAGAACCTTGTGGTACTCCCGTTAAAACTTCCCTCTCGTGACTTAAGGTATTTCCGATTTTAACTTTCATCTTACGAGACTTAAAGTAATTCCTGAACCATTTCAACATAGGCCCTCTTATCCCAATCTTTTCAAGGCACAGTAATAATTTATTGTGGTTAAGCGTATCGAAAGCCTTACAGTAGAAGATTATCAAACGGCTAGCTCTTCAAATGGCGAAGTTTGTTACATTTGTTCTACAACAAGCTACAAATTTCAGAATATGTTTGTAACACTAAGACACATCTCGGATGCAAAGTTAACCAAAATTAACTCACCGGAAGTTGGTCAAAAAAAAATGTCAAAGTCAAATATTTCAAAATAAAATAAAAATTTAAATCTCTCAATATCAAATTCCATTTTAAGCTTACAAAGTTGCGTGTGGTATTAAAAGTCGTGAGTTTGTACTGTCTGTCAGCATAATTTAGAAAAATGTGGTATTTTTGCATTTTGATGGTCGTTAAACAATAAAAATAGACCAAAATATCCACACAAAAGTATTTACCGCACTTTAGTCACATAAAAATGATAGAAGTAAATAAAATAAAACAAATATGTTAACACGATTTTATAGGTTTAAAAACTAGCTAAAACTTTGTCACTGGTCAAACTTCGAGACGTGAACTTCATAGCATCGTTTTACTTATTTCCCTGGTCGCGGTGCGCCGGCCGTGGTCGCTCCCGAACCCGTGCTATTCCCGCCCGAGGCGAGCGTGTATTATTAGACTTTACCACAAAATGTGTACACAGCACTTCTTTAGACAGTTCTATAGTTGAAACTTTATTTTATTGTAGTTATACTTTTGTGATATACATTTGTATCTAAAAAATCTTAAAGAGGCATAAATATGTCTATCCAGGCTTCAAATTACAAACAAATAAAATATTGTCATTGCATTTTTCCATTCTACTCTAATTAAAGAGAACATTTTTAAGAATAACTCAAATTTATTGAGCATTTGATGGCAAAATTTTTGTCAGAAAAGTAAAATGTATCACTTCATTATGGTAAAAAATATTTCATCACATCATGGTTAGATAACCAATCACAAATTAAGGAACTTACATTTGCCCTCTTATCCCAATCTTTTCAAGGCACAGTAATAATTTATTGTGGTTAAGCGTATCGAAAGCCTTACAGTAGAAGATTATCAAACGGCTAGCTCTTCAAATGGCGAAGTTTGTTACATTTGTTCTACAACAAGCTACAAATTTCAGAATATGTTTGTAACACTAAGACACATCTCGGATGCAAAGTTAACCAAAATTAACTCACCGGAAGTTGGTCAAAAAAAAATGTCAAAGTCAAATATTTCAAAATAAAATAAAAATTTAAATCTCTCAATATCAAATTCCATTTTAAGCTTACAAAGTTGCGTGTGGTATTAAAAGTCGTGAGTTTGTACTGTCTGTCAGCATAATTTAGAAAAATGTGGTATTTTTGCATTTTGATGGTCGTTAAACAATAAAAATAGACCAAAATATCCACACAAAAGTATTTACCGCACTTTAGTCACATAAAAATGATAGAAGTAAATAAAATAAAACAAATATGTTAACACGATTTTATAGGTTTAAAAACTAGCTAAAACTTTGTCACTGGTCAAACTTCGAGACGTGAACTTCATAGCATCGTTTTACTTATTTCCCTAGTCGCGGTGCGCCGGCCGTGGTCGCTCCCGAACCCGTGCTATTCCCGCCCGAGGCGAGCGTGTATTATTAGACTTTACCACAAAATGTGTACACAGCACTTCTTTAGACAGTTCTATAGTTGAAACTTTATTTTATTGTAGTTATACTTTTGTGATATACATTTGTATCTAAAAAATCTTAAAGAGGCATAAATATGTCTATCCAGGCTTCAAATTACAAACAAATAAAATATTGTCATTGCATTTTTCCATTCTACTCTAATTAAAGAGTACATTTTTAAGAATAACTCAAATTTATTGAGCATTTGATGGCAAAATTTTTGTCAGAAAAGTAAAATGTATCACTTCATTATGGTAAAAAATATTTCATCACATCATGGTTAGATAACCAATCACAAATTAAGGAACTTACATTTTTGATTAATTCGCTTAAAGTAGGATATTCGGAATCAAATTTTACAAAAATAATGGGGTTAAACTTTAAATAGATTTTCTGGAGCGACCATCAATTATCAGTGCGTTATTTTTTTAAAACATGCGTAAAAAATGCACGCATAAAAACATTCTTTATACAACGTTTGCGCAACATGCCCTATTAACAGTAAATACGGTGTCAAACTTAGAAAATATAATATTCCTGGTATTTCTAAGTATTCTGAGTGCATAAAGTTACATCAATATTCAGTTGTAATAATCTCAATTAGTATTATTTGTAGGAATTTATGAAAAAAGTAATGTATAATCAATTTTGGCATTGCTATAGCTTCGTAATGTACTACGTATTTGTACTAAGTATTTACAGCAGGATGAATAAACACCGTTGAAGGTAGATAATTTTGGCAGACAAATTAGGTCAATATGGGCGTAGATTTAGTTCATATTATTCATTACACATAATTTACCAAGATTATATGAATACAGTTAGATGTATTAGCTGTAGTACGTAAGCACTTTTCAATCTTTTCAGAATGGGGCTTTGCACTGCCACATTCTCCCACTCGCAGCGCCAGCGTAGTGCCAGCCCTCAGACAAGGTCTACTTGATCTCCGCATAACTTAGCCATGAAAAAAGGGCTGATTTACCCATCCAGGAGGCTCTGGACTTGAGCTCGAACTATAGTGGCGCTACTTCTATTCCAATGTCTTTGGCAAAATGCTGCCATCACAGCCTGGTGGATGGCTCAAGTAGACCTTGTCCGCGCTGATTTACCCATCCAGCAGGTCATGGATTTGGGCTTGGACGGTGGTGGCGCATTCTACGTCAAGCTTTGCGTGCAAAGCCCCATTGAGAGGACTTTTCGTCTTTGAAATCTGCCTCGTCATTCTTGCCAAGGTCAGCCTTATCTTCCTTATCGCTAAGAAGACATTTCTCCTCACTGCTATTACTTCTGGAATTATAATGTACGATAAAATGACGTCGCATTTCGGAGGATTGAAGGATCTCTTCAGCAAGGGATACATGAAGATGGCAGTCCACAAATTTGCCGCTAACAGCGCGCGCGGTTCTGGAGTTCGACGAGACCTCACCAGGGGAATCGCGAGAGGACTCGTATCAAGGACGTTGAAGGGAAATAATAGTGGACTTTCGATCAAACTGGGAAGTGTATCGACTGAGTGCATTGACTTTTCGAAACAACAAAACGAACTTTGACAGCTGTTATAGGAAATAATTTTGACAGAACATGACGTGAAGATTAACATACCGCAGAACATTAAGGTTGGAATTCATAGTCGGCCCCTACACCTAGGGGCGCCCATTGTTACTAAGGTAACAGTTGTTTCCATGTTATTTCCCATAAACAAATAAATCCATAGCAACAATGGGTGCCCCTAGGTGTAGGGGCCGACTATGAATTCCAACCTAAGAACTAGTTTTAACTTATGAGAGTGAATCCTTCGAGACAACATCCATCCTGACATGGTTTTCCATTGTCCATAGAGTAGAATTACTAGGATGGCATCGAGAAATCGGCCACGACCGTACACACAGTAACACGACGCAAAGTTTTTATAACTGAATAGGATAGACATTAAATAAATAAATAAATAAATAAATAAAATAAGATCATATCATTATGCAGTGAATACTATGAACAAGTACTGATAAGACAGTAACGACTGAAGTTGAACAAGGTACCTCATGGAAATACTTGACATTACATCTGTATTGTCCGTATAACATGTAAACACCGGCTTTGACCGAGATTGATGACTGTTTAAACTAGTAACATGTGATTAGTGAAGTTAAATAAGGTAGACACATGGAAATACTTGACATTACGTCCGTATAACATGTTAACACCGGTTTTGACCGAGATTGTATGATTGTGATACATTCAATAAAATAATAATAATAATAATAATAATAATAATAATAATAATAATAATAATAATAATAATAATAATAATAATAATGATGATAAGAATAATAATAATAATAATAATAATAATAATAATAATAATAATAATAATAATAATAATAATAATAATAATAATAATAATGGTGATGATGATGACGATGACGACGACGACTTAAGCAACAACAACAACAACAACAACAACAACAACAACAACAACAACAACAACAACAACAACAACAACAACAACAACAACAACAACAACAACAACAACAACAACAACAACAACAACAACAACAACAACAACAACAACAACAACAACAACAAAAACAACAAACAACGACGACACCGACAACAACGACAACAACGACCAGAACAACGACGACAACGACAACGACAACGACAACGACAACGACAACGACAACGACAAATAAAAAAAAAGGTACCCTATGTGGAAAATGTAAGAGACCGTATTGGGAAATTGTTACGCAAATACCAGATCAAGACAATTTTTTCGACATACAGGAAAATATCAACAATGCTCAATCAAGCCAAAGATAAACTTCCACCTCTGAACAGTGAACTCGTCGGGTGTGTACCAGATCCCGTGTGGCGCGTGCGATAAAGTGTACATAGGCTAAACAGGACGTTCAATTGCAACGAGATTGAAGGAACACATTAGCCACACATCCCCGGCCGACCCCCCGCCGATAATGACATCCCTCTTCAAGTAGGTAAATATTTATAATAATCCTACTATTAGTTTAACAGTAATTAGTTGACGGCCAATACATCTGTAAAACTCCTACTGCCGAACGTTAGTAAGGTTTAAGATTTTGTTCCAAGACACGACTATTTCTGTTTTTCTAGGATCGCTATCATTGGCTGGGTTTATAAAAGGTCGCCTCTCATTGGCTGGGGCTAAGAATTTTAGGGATAAGAGATAAGAAGTTGAATTTTATTCAACTTTCTTAAACATTACACACTGGCTCTAAAACCTATAGCACCGAGTGTGAACGCTACCGTTGTTTTGCTATAGTTAAACATTACACACTGGATCTAAAACCTATAGCACCGAGTGTGAACGCTACCGTTGTTTTGCTATAGTTAAACATTACACACTGGCTCTAAAACCTATAGCACCGAGTGTGAACGCTACCGTTGTTTTGCTATAGTTAAACATTACACACTGGCTCTAAAACCTATAGCACCGAGTGTGAACGCTACCGTTGTTTTGCTGTAGTTAAACATTACACACTGGCTCTAAAACCTATAGCACCGAGTGTGAACGCTACCGTTGTTTTGCTATAGTTAAACATTACACACTGGCTCTAAAACCTATAGCACCGAGTGTGAACGCTACCGTTGTTTTGCTATAGTTAAACATTACACACTGGCTCTAAAACCTATAGCACCGAGTGTGAACGCTACCGTTGTTTTGCTATAGTTAAACATTACACACTGGCTCTAAAACCTATAGCACCGAGTGTGAACGCTACCGTTGTTTTGCTGTAGTTAAACATTACACACTGGCTCTAAAACCTATAGCACCGAGTGTGAACGCTACCGTTGTTTTGCTATAGTTAAACATTACACACTGGCTCTAAAACCTATAGCACCGAGTGTGAACGCTACCGTTGTTTTGCTATAGTTAAACATTACACACTGGCTCTAAAACCTATAGCACCGAGTGTGAACGCTACCGTTGTTTTGCTGTAGTTAAACATTACACACTGGCTCTAAAACCTATAGCACCGAGTGTGAACGCTACCGTTGTTTTGCTATAGTTAAACATTACACACTGGCTCTAAAACCTATAGCACCGAGTGTGAACGCTACCGTTGTTTTGCTGTAGTTAAACATTACACACTGGTTCTAAAACCTATAGCACCGAGTGTGTACGCTACCGTTGTTTTCCTATAGTTAAACATTACACACTGGCTCTAAAACCTATAGCACCGAGTGTGAACGCTACCGTTGTTTTGCTATAGTTAAACATTACACACTGGCTCTAAAACCTATAGCACCGAGTGTGAACGCTACCGTTGTTTTGCTATAGTTAAACATTACACACTGGCTCTAAAACCTATAGCACAGAGTGTGAACGCTACCGTTGTTTTGCTGTAGTTAAACATTACACACTGGCTCTAAAACCTATAGCACCGAGTGTGAACGCTACCGTTGTTTTGCTATAGTTAAACATTACACACTGGCTCTAAAACCTATAGCACCGAGTGTGAACGCTACCGTTGTTTTGCTATAGTTAAACATTACACACTGGCTCTAAAACCTATAGCACCGAGTGTGTACGCTACCGTTGTTTTGCTATAGTTAAACATTACACACTGGCTCTAAAACCTATAGCACCGAGTGTGAACGCTACCGTTGTTTTGCTATAGTTAAACATTACACACTGGCTCTAAAACCTATAGCACCGAGTGTGAACGCTACCGTTGTTTTGCTATAGTTAAACATTACACACTGGCTCTAAAACCTATAGCACCGAGTGTGAACGCTACCGTTGTTTTGCTATAGTTAAACATTACACACTGGCTCTAAAACCTATAGCACCGAGTGTGAACGCTACCGTTGTTTTGCTATAGTTAAACATTACACACTGGCTCTAAAACCTATAGCACCGAGTGTGAACGCTACCGTTGTTTTGCTGTAGTTAAACATTACACACTGGCTCTAAAACCTATAGCACCGAGTGTGAACGCTACCGTTGTTTTGCTATAGTTAAACATTACACACTGGTTCTAAAACCTATAGCACCGAGTGTGAACGCTACCGTTGTTTTGCTATAGTTAAACATTACACACTGGCTCTAAAACCTATAGCACCGAGTGTGAACGCTACCGTTGTTTTGCTATAGTTAAACATTACACACTGGCTCTAAAACCTATAGCACCGAGTGTGAACGCTACCGTTGTTTTGCTATAGTTAAACATTACACACTGGCTCTAAAACCTATAGCACCGAGTGTGAACGCTACCGTTGTTTTGCTATAGTTAAACATTACACACTGGCTCTAAAACCTATAGCACCGAGTGTGAACGCTACCGTTGTTTTGCTGTAGTTAAACATTACACACTGGTTCTAAAACCTATAGCACCGAGTGTGAACGCTACCGTTGTTTTGCTATAGTTAAACATTACACACTGGCTCTAAAACCTATAGCACCGAGTGTGAACGCTACCGTTGTTTTGCTGTAGTTAAACATTACACACTGGTTCTAAAACCTATAGCACCGAGTGTGTACGCTACCGTTGTTTTGCTATAGTTAAACATTACACACTGGTTCTAAAACCTATAGCACCGAGTGTGAACGCTACCGTTGTTTTGCTAAAGTTAAATCTTAAGTGTGTGTGAACCGACCATAAGAAAGTTGGATCCTATAGTCAGCTTTACTAATCAACTAGTCTTAATTCTTAGTCGTTGTGAACGGTAACATGTAAAATCGTATACTTCAACTCACTGTCGTAGCCAGTACGGGGGCAAGGGGGGGGCGATTTCCCCCCTCCCCCCACCCCCCACCCCCTTGTACTGGCGCCCCTTTTAACCATTTGAATTGTTCCACTTAAAAGTCCCAAAAACACATATGTGAAATAATAAATACGTAAATCCTTTATGACACCTTCGCCCATTGTATCTGAAAAAGACCATTTCAGGAGTCAGGTTTTCTTCAAAGTAGGTACACAAAATAAACTTACAGAAGGGTAACCAAACTCATGTAAAGGGAGAGAAAACTCGTGCCATTCCAATCCAAAAAAGCGTTTTGCAGGCATCTCCTCTATCACCTACATTGTACAACCATAAAGTAGCCGTCACCTAAAGAGTTCATCCGAGTTCTGCGAAATGCCTTCCCCTCTTACCCCCACCAGTGCCCGCGCACGGACGAAGAGAGGCAGTGAAAGATCTACGTAAAATTAATAATGATAGAAGTACATGTAATCAGAATAAAGGAATTCATCTGTATTGACAGATGGCTTATTTAATTGGAAGATCGTTGACAGCTTTGGTTGACAGCTCGACGATATATTATAGAGATTAGATCTTTCACTGCCTCTCTTCGTCCGTGCGCGGGCACTGGTGGGGGTATAGTCCTCCCAACGAATCTATTCACATGCTTTAATCACAGGCCATGATCAGAATGGCAACTTAACTTGTCATTCCTCTGGTGCTTGATAGAAGATTGCGTCAGATTGTTCTCAGTTCGTGAGTTGGCCAACTTGTCAGATGTTGATAAATAGTAATTCTCTCATTTGTGTAAGTTGCTACTTATAATATTACACGTTGAATATTTTTTTAAATTAAATACAAATATAAGTTTGTAGTAACAAAACCAATAAGTCATGTTTGAAGAGAATTGATAATTGAAAATAGATCACGGGAACCCAGCCATTCACAGCTTTCGATACCAAGAAATGGCGGAAACGCCGGTGTTTAAACGACTTTATTTCAAAAAACTAAAGAAGGACGGACTTTGCCTTTACAGTTTAGACCTACCTCTAGAATACAGTGGAATATTAGAATAAATACTTGATGCGAGTAGTTAATCTATGGATCTACTCAGTAAAGTGTGAATTTTACAACGCTTATATTAACTTGCCTTGTTTGTCTGGACGAAATCTTTGAATCGATATTCCACCTACTTCTAGATGTTCGATCAAGCTGAAATTTTTTACACAGACGTATTCCTGATGACAATACATGAATCAACTGTCATATTTACTAAATTGTCAATTAATTAATCATAATTAATTAATTAATATTTTACATGGAAATCGATGAATCTTTGAATCGATATTTCACCTACTTTTAAATGTCCGATCAAACTGAAAGTTTGTACACAGACGTATTTCTAATGACAATACATGAATCAACTGTCATATTTACTAAATTGTCAATTAATTCATCATAATTAATTAATTCATGTTTTATATGGAAATCGATGTTTAACCCACTTTCCAACGTTAAATCGAATTGAAAGTTTTCACACAGACGTATTCCTAATGACAATACACGAATCAATTATCATATTTACTAAACCGTCAATAATTCATCATAATTAATTAATTAATGTTTTATATGAAAGTCGATGTACAGCCCACTTCCCAACGTCAAATCGAGTTGAAAGTTTTTACACAGACGTATTTTTAATGACTTCACACGAATCAATTGTCATATTAACTAAATAATCAATTAATTCATCATAATTAATTAATTGATGTTTTATATAGGAACCGATGTTTAACCCACTTTCCAACGTCAAATCGAGTTGAAAGTTTTTACACAGACGTATTCTTAATGACTTCACACGAATCAATTGGCATATTAACTAAATAATCAATTTATTCATCATAATTAATTAATTGATGTTTTATATGGGAATCGATGTTCAACCCACTTTCCAACGTCAAATCAAGTTAAACGTTTTCAAACAGACGTATTCTTAATAACAATACACGAATCAATTGTCATATTTATTAAATAATTAATTTAACCATCATAATTAATTAATCGATATTTCATCCACTTCCCAACGTCCGATCGAGCTGAAATTTTCACACAGTGGTATTTTCTAAATGACAATATATGAATCAATGATCAGATTCACTTATTAATTAATCCACCATGATTAAATTATTAAACAATTAGCTTCATATGGGAAATTAGTCACAGCTAGTGAGGATGGGCCAACCACATGCAGGCATGGTTCGGGACTCAAATATCCGTGACGAAAGCATCGGATATGTTTCTATGCAGCAAGAATGTCAACACGCTCCACTTGTAAGTATGGTACACCCCGTGCGGTGAGTCATTCACTATGTGCGCATAGGTGCGTTCCCTTCGCGTGGTTCGACCTCACAGTTGATCGTTGGTGTTAGTTATGGTGGTAGTTGGTGCTAGCGCAACTGCTGTTTTCTATCACGGTAGGAATTGATTGTTTTAATATAATATAATATAATATAATATAATATAATATAATATAATATAATATAATATAATATAATATAATATAATATAATATAATATAATATAATATAATATAATATAATATAATATAATATAATATAATATAATATAATATAATATAATATAATATAATATAATATAATATAATATAATATAATATAATATAATATAATATAATATAATATAATATAATATAATATAATATAATATAATATAATATAATATAATATAATATAATATAATATAATATAATATAATATAATATAATATAATATAATATAATATAATATAATATAATATAATATAATATAATATAATATAATATAATATAATATAATATAATATAATATAATATAATTCTCCCATAGCCACATAACCCCACTTTTCATAAGCATTATTGGCCGATCGCTGGATCGTGCATGAACGGAACTGTCCGAAATTCAAGTTTGCAATGCGAGCACGCTAGTTTGCGAGTGAAGTTAACAAGTACAAGTACACAAGTATGCAGTCTTCTAAATTCGGACACGTCCAGTGAGCATATATTCGATTGCAAGATTCTTTAAGACTAAAAAGTATAAAATAATATTACATGAAAAAAATACTTTTTTTAAAAAACAACGCTTATATTAAAATGCACTAAAAAGTAAAAAATAAATTTTCGCCCAACAAATTTTTCCTAACTCGGAAAATAAAAGCGTTGGGCGCTTTCGGTATTGACATAGATAGCAATATTCTGCTGTTTATGCAGGGAAAGCGCCCAACGCTTTTATTTTCCGAGTTAGGAAAAATTTGTTGGGCGAAAATTTATTTTTTACTTTTTAGTGCATTTTAATATAAGCGTTGTTTTTTAAAAAAAGTATTTTTTTCATGTAATATTATTTATACATTTTGACAGGCTTTCAATAAAAACAAAAGACTGCCAATATTGCTCAAAGTCACAGCTTGCTGGATTTTGATAGTCCCTGTGAACTACTTCGAATTCTCGAACTCTCATTGGCTACACAACAAGGTCTACTTGATCTCCGCTAGGCGGAGATCAACTTGGATCAACGTTAGCGATCACAGTTACATGATTGCAGTGCAGGAGCTGCCAAGGTCCACTTGATCTCCGCCTAGCGGAGGCTCGTCGAACTCCACGAGCCTCCGCTAGGCGGAGATCAAGTGGACCTTGGGAGCTGCTAATTTCGTCGTGCGCCATCTTAGTATTCGGCAATTAGTGCGCGCATGAACACAGGCAGTAAACCGTCCGCGGAAGTTTACTTCGAGGCCTCAGGGGTTATGACGAAAGCATGAGAATAGTTTCGTTGGGAGGACTAGTCCTCCCAACGAATCTATTCACATGCTTTAATCACAGGCCATGATCAGAATGGCAACTTAACTTGTCATTCCTCTGGTGCTTGATAGAAGATTGCGTCAGATTGTTCTCAGTTCGTGAGTTGGCCAACTTGTCAGATGTTGATAAATAGTAATTCTCTCATTTGTGTAAGTTGCTACTTATAATATTACACGTTGAATATTTTTTTAAATTAAATACAAATATAAGTTTGTAGTAACAAAACCAATAAGTCATGTTTGAAGAGAATTGATAATTGAAAATAGATCACGGGAACCCAGCCATTCACAGCTTTCGATACCAAGAAATGGCGGAAACGCCGGTGTTTAAACGACTTTATTTCATAAAACTAAAGAAGGACGGACTTTGCCTTTACAGTTTAGACCTACCTCTAGAATACAGTGGAATATTAGAATAAATACTTGATGCGAGTAGTTAATCTATGGATCTACTCAGTAAAGTGTGAATTTTTATACATTTTGACAGGCTTTCAATAAAAACAAAAGACTGCCAATATTGCTCAAAGTCACAGCTTGCTGGATTTTGATAGTCCCTGTGAACTACTTCGAATTCTCGAACTCTCATTGGCTACACAACAAGGTCTACTTGATCTCCGCTAGGCGGAGATCAACTTGGATCAACGTTAGCGATCACAGTTACATGATTGCAGTGCAGGAGCTGCCAAGGTCCACTTGATCTCCGCCTAGCGGAGGCTCGTCGAACTCCACGAGCCTCCGCTAGGCGGAGATCAAGTGGACCTTGGGAGCTGCTAATTTCGTCGTGCGCCATCTTAGTATTCGGCAATTAGTGCGCGCATGAACACAGGCAGTAAACCGTCCGCGGAAGTTTACTTCGAGGCCTCAGGGGTTATGACGAAAGCATGAGAATAGTTTCGTTGGGAGGACTATAATAGTCCATTAGGTGCTAAGGAAGCGACCCTCCCCCCCCCCCCCCCCTGGCGCAAATTTTCACGATAGCAGTTCGATAGAGAAAAAAATAAGAATTCATAATTCACTTGTTTGCCACGTGACAGTTGGGGCGTTTGGCCTCCAGGGGTGTCCAAAGTTGAGATTTTCAAAACTTGAATTTGTCACTTTTCTCAAAGTATTTGTGAATGTGTAATTATTCTTTCATAAAGTAATGTATAGTAGTATTTTCTTATTTTTAGTACAAAAAAACAAAGATAATTTATTAAGGGGTGTCCAAATAAAAATATAAACCTTTTTACCACTGTATACAACTGTTACATGCAATTTTTGGCACATCCTGATTGGAAAAAGATCCATATAGTAGTATAATGATTCATACAACTTATTAAAAACAGATGATGAAGAATTTTTTTTAAAGGGGTGCCCAAAATCCTGGCTTTCTTATTAGGATCAATATGAGAACAATGTAAGAAGACGAAATATATGTATGCATGGTACTAAAATCAGTAAACCCCCTTATTAATAACCATATATTTAATCCGTAGCATTAACATAGTCAGGGGTGTCCATAATTTTATGTTTTAATTAATTAATTGACTAATTATATTACTCGATGGAAAAATGCTTTCAGAGTTTTGTCATCATCGAGTCGAAATAAAATTCAAAACAGAACTATTTTATTTTTTAGATAGGGTGTCCAAAAATTCAATACAAATTAACTTCAATTTAAATGGCAATAAATAAACCGTCACTTTCTACATTTTAAGCGACGATCTCCTAAAATGGACGAAGTTTTGTAGTTTTTCTAAGAGAGGAGAATTACTGGGCTATCTGTAAATAGGCGAATAATCATGGAATTGGTTTGCAAACTTACACAATGTTGCTGTAGGTACTTTCATATTGTCTAACCAAAAGCATATAAGGAAGCCAAAATTAAATTAATACGGTATTCCGATTGAAAATCAAGGGAAACGGTTAAACTAACGCCGGGTGTTTGTTGTATACGGAAAGTTTGCTGTGAAGGTAGGAATGAAGTGTGTTCAGTTTTGTGTAATTTATATGTTATTGCTCATTGTTTCATTGGAATCTGTTCCTTCGTTCCTCTCTCTCTCCCTCTAGCTAATCGTCTTCGTCAAAGTACAAATCCATTTCTTGGTAATCGTCAACTTTACTGAGCTCATCTTCTTCTTCTTCGGCATCATCATCGCCAGCATCATCATTATTGGTGTTCTCACTCAGCAGACCTACAAATACTTGTGGCATAATGCAACCCTCAGTTCACGTATACTCAAGACATTAGAATTAGGTCCAGGGATATCTGGTTTAGCTTCCATTGCGCCCCGATTCCAAACAAGTGACTAATTAGCTCGTTTTATGGGCTGTCCTAAAGACGATCTACAAGGAGATGAGAGGCTGAAGTCTGAGCAGTTGTAGTTTGGCGCAATTTACAGATGAAGTGCACTTTTTAAAGATGGTATATCGAAGTTATTTACGTTAAATGGTTTGTCTAATGGTGCTAATATATCAAACACACAAATTTGTCTAGTGTTTCATAGTTCCTCATCGATGTTTCCAAAGACGTAAACGCACGATATTATGTGGTTTTCAAGAACCTTCAGTGGAGCCAGTTTCCCTCGGCGAACAATTAATGCGCTTGTACTATAACACCCACTGAATGCATGGAAAGCAGGAAGAGCATTAGACATTTCTACCCTAATTATATTTCCCACTTGATTTACGTCAACTAGCCTTCGTTTGTTCCCAGAATCTATATAAAATAAAATAAAATTATTGACTGTGGTCGTGGACATCACCAAAAGTAAAAATTCACACCTCTGATAACGAGAACACGTGGTTGTTCAGAAATGTTTAGAACATACTGACAATGCAGCAAGTTTTTTGTATTGACCTCTTCTTCTGTTTACTGTAGATCGTCCACGGGGTTTGTAATGCCTGGGCGGCCACCTACACTAGTCACAACACTGCACGTGTCTTCACCTACCACAAAACAATCGTCTATGCAATAGTTGGTCTGCAAATAGCTCACATCTCCACTGCGATAAGATTGATTGTACTATTTGTATTTTGTTAGAATTTGAAAGAAATTATTTCCAAACTCGATGAAGTTCGTCATTCACTCAGTTATTAAATACTTCTTTGCTTGATCTCTTCTCATTCTTACAGCATTTTTATCGAATCACGGCTTGTATAGGCAGGGTAAATTTGGCATTTTAATTGTTATTGAGGCCTAGCTGTTTTGATAAATTTAAAGATTTCCACGAAACAGGCTATTCACATTATAAATTGCTGTATTCCCTTGACAAGTGTCAAGTGGAGTCCGCGATCTCTTCAGGACATCGGCTAATACTATGCTATTACATCACATTTGGTTTTGGATAAATGTTAAATAGAATACAATAATTGCTTTTATCAACTCAAATGAACTTTGTACAGTAATGTAAATGTGTTTATTCTACGGAATAACAATATTTATAAATTTTACTCAGCTTTAACTTAAGGAGGGACAACACTGAAATTCTGAATAAAACCTCGTTTTTTCCATTTTTTTTTTTTTTTTAATCAAATATTATGTTGTGTTCTAAACCTAAGATTGAACACACAATACTTACATTTCATTATTGATATCTGTTTTTGAAGTTTGTTTGAACTCGATTACTATGATCATTTCACAACTTACTAAACTTTGACAGTCATTTCTAAGATAACTTTTTTTTTACATTTTTCAGAAGGTGGGACATTTTAGTGTCTACAATATTTGAGCAAAGTGAAACTTTCTGTGAATATTCTTCAAAAGTAAAGGAAGGTCCCCAAGGATGAAATAATTTTTACCTTTGGTAGATTAATAATAAAAAAACCCTTAACTTTAACGTGCAATGGAAATCGAAGAATGTAAATAATTGTTATAAGTAAAAAAAAAATTGTTCCTGTATTTTAAATCTGAAAAAATAATCCATCCGTGTGTACCTCAAATGGTTATTAAGCTTCACAAAAATATATATATATATCAATAATGGTGTTTGGTGCTCATGTGAAAATGTCCCGGCTAATTCATTGTTGAATCAACAATACGAAATTTATAACAATGCCATTTTTCCATTTTTTAAATTTTTTTGGTGCTATTAATATCTCAGCCATTGATCAATGCACACACAAAAACACATCTAGTTCTGATGGAAACTTTAGAAGTTAGAAATTTCAGTGTTGTCCCTCCTTAAGTAATGTTCATAACAAAATGTGTGTGTATTTGGAGGAATGCCACCATAAGTGGTATCGGCACATTGTTGATTTTGGACAACCCTGTTCAAAATAATACCAACATATAAATATTGATTGTTTGTACATAGTATATGAAGTTTGGTAGTGCAAACATTGTTATCTTTAGGGATTACCCACTAAACAAAAAAAATAAAATTATATTTATATTTATGATGATGGACACCCCTACAATGTAAACGCCCGAGATACCAACAATCAATCAAGGAAACAATGTAAAATCATAGGTGTTTCTATAAGAAAGCAAGTAGGCCTAGCCACATTAGTTGCAGGTGCCACTTTACGGATTAACCATAGTGAATGGTATATCTAAAGTAGAGTCAATATAACTATAATTGTTGGACAACCCTTAATTATTGACGTTAGTTTATTCAATTATTAGTAAGGGGAAATATATGTATTGATTTTGCAATTTCAACAGACATAATTTCCAGAAACGTGACCAAACTTTGAGATCTTATTAGTAAAATTACCTCAACTTTGGACATCCGTGGAGGCCAAACGCCCCAGCTGTCACGTGGCAAACAAGTGGATTATTGTTCCTCGTTTTTTTTCTCTACAAAACTGCTATTCTGAAAATTTGCGCCAGGGGGGGGGGGGGGAGGGGGGGTTATATGCCACCTAACGGACTATAAGAGGGGAAGGCATTTCGCAGAACTTCAATGAACTCTTTAGATGACGGCTACTTTAGATATAAATATTGTTACCAAGATACGTAACTCACTGCTATCTGGCCGTACCAAAACATTCTCTTTTGAGATTTCAACAATGGATTATTCTCGGAACGTCGCCATATTGTATATTGAGAAATTATTATTTTCAATGCTGAAATGACTACTTTATGTCCAATGGGTATACTTATACTCGCGTACTTTCTTTATAACCATCAATATCAATGACATACGCCAGGCGTAGTATAACACATTGAAAAACACACATGTATAAATGTAAACAAGCAGGCAATTAAACAATATGGCTCGCATCAGGGAACGAGCATAGGTCCTCGGACCTCCATTCAGTTACATATCTTGGTAACAACATTTATATCTATGGTACAACGTAGCAACTGATCATGTTCTAGATGAGCTGTCTGAACCTGATATCAGGACACCTATGGTTATCGCATGTCCGATGAACTTGACGCTACTAGTGTCTTAGGATTTGCAGACGATACTGTAGTGATTGGGAAGGATATTAAGGGTGTGTTCCAACTTGACGTTTTTCGTAGTGGACTAAGCTTAGTTATACTAATCGAAAGGAAGTGACATCACAAGCAGGCGACCAATGCTCCTTATTTGGCTAGTGGTTAGTGGGTAGTGGGTAGTGGCCGAAAGTGTACACTACGACACCAATTGACCCACTAAACCAAGATGGTTGATACCAGCCATCACAGCTGATACTTTTAGGTTAGGAAAATACCCAACCAGTGAGTGGAAGTATTATTATCGTATTTATTTACATTAGATGATTAATAACAATAAACTTTGTATTAGCATACTAGGTGGCGTGCCCAAAGCTGTTAGCGTTTAGTGTGTAGCAGGTAGTGGTTAGTGATTAGTGGTTAGCAGGCGAAAAATCAAGTTGGAACGCACCCTAATTCTGCAAATACTCTTACTCAGATGGCTCGGGAACGATTTAATGAGATTGGTCTTTCAATTAATCTTAAAAAATGTGCAGCACTTGTTATTAAGAAAGAGATGTTAGAGGAAACTAACCTATTTATAGACAGAGACATGCAAATTGAATCTTTGTCGCCCAATGATAAAGTGCGATACTTAGGAGTACATTTTGCCCAAACTCTTGTTTTTGATCCAGCTTCAGTTATCAATAAACTTAGAACGACCCTTGATTCCTTGGCCACTTCCCACCTTTTAAATTCAGACCAGAAACTGTATATATCAAACCAGTTTGTGTGCCCACTTTTAATTTACCCACATCAAAATGCACCTCTGACCTAGTTATCGAAATCATTTTTTTCAGATACAGAAAAATTGTTGCGGGGTACTGTGAAGGAAATTTTACAACTTCCTCGTGATGTTCCCGACTCCATGATTTATTCTAGTACGAAATTCAAAGGCCTTGGCATAATGAACACTGGATGGGAAGCCTTCATTCAGCATTTTAACATATGTGATACATTGCAAAAGGCGGATAATGTACACGTAAATTTTGCGAGGAATCTTGAGGCTGAGAAGTTAAGTTGTATTTCTAGATTAGGCATAACATTTCCGGAAGCCTCAATAAGAGCTGGAGTCTCAAGCAAGACCTTGAGAAAACACCTTCGAGAGCAAGAGTATAAAAAGTGGTGCGATCTGTCACATAAAGGAAATGGTGCGATACTTTTCCAGGAAGTGACATCTGCTAACAGGTGGATCCATAATAAGGCGGGACTCTCTTGCTCTGAATGGACAGATGTCATCAAGATGACGTGTAACGTGGTTCCCGTAAGAACCGTCCCTGGCAGGAGCCAAGGTACTAACCGCTGTAGACATTGCACCCTTGCCCATGTACTTGGTTACTGCCAGCATGGCAAAAAGATGAGAGAATCCCGTCATCATGAAGTGCGCCATAAAAAAGCCCAGGCTCTTCGCAATAAGCAATATGAAGTCTATGAAGAGGTGCATGGTCTTTCTACGTCAGGGGGCACGAGGCGACTCGACATCATAGCAATTAATCGGGGGAAGTCGGAGGGATACATTCTAGATCCCTCAATCCGCTTTGAGGATCACCTGGGACAAGAGGAGGAGGTTGATCGTAAAAAGCAGGGGATTTATAACCCGACTGATACCTATTATACGACTTATTACAATCTGAAAGATATCAGAGTAATGAGATGAGATATCAGAGTGATGTTGAACAACATCGATAAAATTTTAACTGTGTAAGTCGTACAGTGTTTTTTGTTATTTTATTAGAGTAATTGGTCTTATAATAGGTGCTAGGGGTACAATCCCCGGCTTTTTCGAGAAATTTTGGAAGTCGTTCAAATAACCATCAAATCTCACCGAAGCAATTGTTCTGGCCGTATTACGGTGGTCCATTTTCATATTTAATTTTGTTTATAGTTTATACATAAATTGTAATTTGTTTCGATTTTCGTTTTGATATCAGTTAGTGTATGCTATTCTGTCTTACGGCAACAGCTTTGGGTGGAGAGACCGAATAAAGGTTGTTATTATTATATTTTCACCACGCAGCTGAAAGATCACTTTGAAGATTTTCATAACATTGCTTCAAATTTCTTCTGTTTAGAACCAACCATTTTTTCCGATGAAAGAAATATTCTAGCTCTCCAAGATTTGGCACTTTATTACAAAAATGACATTTCTCATTCACTTATTGCTGATGAATATAACTCATTCCGTGCTTTATACTGCAAACTTTCTGCAGAAGGTGAAAAGCTTAATGTTGACACATTATTGGAATTCTTTCAAGCTAACGACATGCTAAGTGTTTATCCAAATTTGTCCACCTTGTATCAAATCTATCTTACTTTACCGGTAAGTAGTGCGACGGCTGAGAGAAGTTTCAGCAGGCTCAAGGCAATAAAAACACACACACGGTCAACCATGTCAGAAGGTCGTTTATCGAATTTTGTTAAATATTGAGAGCACCCTTATCGAATCACTTGATTTCGAAAACGTAGTAAAAAAAACTTTGCAAACATGAAACCAAGAAGAAAAAAAACTCCCATACAAAGAACGAACTACGAGCGCAACTAAAGAAGGCAATTCTCCGAGCTAAATAAATAAATGTATGTAGGGGCCTATATATGTTTATATGGCTATCAAATTTAAATAAAATTTGTGATGTTTTGTAAACTGTTCAATATGAGTCGGCGCCCCCTAACCCCCCCCCCCCCCCTAGACCCAAAACCTGGCTACGCCACTGCTTCAACTCTCTGTTGTGTATTTAGATCTCTGTTTGAATTGGCGCTTTCCTAGCAGCCATTTGTAAAACCGGGTCTTCCGGTCTACCATTGTACTTTGTCTGATCATGAATAAATCCGCTTGTATATCACGACGAATTGCGTTGTATTTAGTTATTTCCTTATGGAAACACAACAGTTTTGGCGACGAGGATGGTGATCTACGTTCGCGTGATTGTTAGTGTCAAGTTCGGTTTCGGATTAATGAAGATATTTCAAGTTAAAAGTGAAGCCGTCTCGCGTGGTCTTGGCGCCTGCTTTCCCGTCGGTCATAACGTGGAAGCATGGTGGAAGCTACCTAGCCTAGGCCTAGCCTACCAATGTTAGTCGTGCTCAGTGGCGTAACTAAGGGGAAGGGGGGGGTTTAGGGGGTTAAACCCCCCCCCCCGAAACTACATCGAGAATGATTTTACCTAATAACTACATTAACTTAATACTATATTGTAAGATCCTTAAACCTCTTCAGTTTATAACAATCGCCACAGATAACATTTTCATAATATTTATACACTTCACTTAGATAAGATATATAATTTCTTTCAATAATGCAATTATATTTATGTGTTCATCTACAATAATATACCTTTCGCTCCAACCAGTAAAAGTGAGGGTATCTATAAATAAAAATGCATTAATCTAATATTACAATTTCACGTTCTGTGGATTACAATTTAAATGTATGTGACATGACCACAATGTTTCACTTCATGTTGAGATTATATTGAACAACCATAAAACATTACAAACACAATTTCTATGCAATTTTTATTTAAAACTATAATTAATGCCTACTGTAACACTGGAACTTCAATATAATACAAACAAACGAGTAGTGGTTCGAGTAGTATTCTTTGAATCTAAAAGGCACGAAATAATTATAGAAGTGAAAAAGAAATTTCGCCTTCGGCGAAATGGCCTCCGGCGGCTGGGGCTTCGCCCCAGACCCCTTTCAATCCCCTCATCTCACTTTCCCTAATTAACCCCCCCCCCGAAATAATTCCTAGTTACGCCACTGGTCGTGCTAAGGTGACCGGTCGTCCAGCATTCAACATAGTCTCGTTGGTGTTGTGTCAAGTCGAAATCTAAAAAACTCTGGAAGCACTAAGCGTGAATAGCGTTAGTGTTCCCAAGTGTAGTGCAAGAAGTGGGTCTACTTTTCTTGTGCGTGAGGGTACCGTGTCCGCGCGTCCTGCAGTTCGTCAAGGTCGTCCTTGTTCTGTCCATGATGTCGTCATACATCGGCAGAGTTGACGAAATCGATGCCTCCCTCGAAGATTTCCCGTCGTACATTGAGCGTTTGGAACAATTCTTATTAGAAACGACGTAACTGAAGAGAAAAGGGCACCTTTGTTCTTAACTGTGATGGGTGCAAAGCTGTAGACTACGCTATATTAAAGTCTCTTCTCAGTCCCGTCAGTCCGAACACAAAAACATTCCAAGAGATTGTAACCACACTTCGAAGTCATTTCTCGCCTACCAAATCGGTTATAACCGAGCATTTTGTGTTTAATAAACGCGATCAACTCGAGTCTGAATCAGTTGGTGAGTACGCAATAGCTCTGAGCAAGTTGGCCAGTTCCTGCCAGTTCGAAGGGTTTCTGGACCAAGCCTTGCGCGATAGGTTCGTGTGTGGACTAAAAAAAGAAGAAATGCAAAAGAGGTTATTGGGAAGTGAAGATAAACTAACCTTTATGAAAGCCTGCAAGATAGCTCAAAGTCTAGAGCTAGCAGAAAGCCACACCAGAGTCATCAAACCGGGTAAATACCAAGCCGACAATGTGTCTAACTCTAAACTGTCGCATGGTAACCGCCCGAAGTCGAGTCAGCATAGGTCGACGCAGTCACGGTCAAGTCAGTCAAAACCGAGTGGGTCCGGTCAGTCTGATCCAGGTCAAAGTCGACAACAGTCAAGTCAACAACATTCAAGTCAACAACAACAGTCCAGTCAACATAGTCAGCAGCATTACTATGAGAAATGTAGCAGATGTGGTCGTAAACATGACGAGAACACGTGTCCTGCAAAAAACTGGGTTTGTTTTAACTGTCAGCGTAAAGGTCACACATCAAAGGTATGCCGTAACCGTAAAAGTGTCAAAAACATCAATGAACAGTCCAGTGATGAATGCTCGGTAAAGTCATCAAGTTCAAGTGGCAGTAGTGTAGATGGTGACATCAATCGTCTGGAAACAGTCGGTAAGGTTGACAAGCCTTTGTTTGTACCAGTCACAGTCGGTAAACATGTTCTCAAAATGGAAATTGACACAGGTGCTGCAAGTTCTATTATATCCGAGGACATTTACAGAGAACAGTTCAGTGAGTATGAGTGTATCCCAACATCAATAAAGTTAAAGTCTGTACTGGGTGAGCACTTGAAAATCCTTGGTAAAATATCGGTCAAGGTCGAAAGTAAAAATAACGTTATACTCATTTGTTGCCACTAGTGGTTGCAAAAGTAGCAAATTTCGCACCTCTTCTAGGTAGACCATGGTTAGACGTTCTGATGCCTAACTGGAGAACCGATCTTTTGGATCCAGAAAAGTTTATTCGTTCGATCAATGTTGAAAAGTCTACTAATGAAATAAGGAAACTTCAAACTGAATTTTCTAGAGTCTTTAGTAAAGATGATGGAAGTGTCATCAAAGATTTTGAGGCTAATATTGTACTCAAAGAAGGATGTGTACCTGTATTTCATAAACCATATTCAGTGCCATATGCACTTACTCAAGCTGTAGAGTCAGAATTAGGTAGATTAGAGAAAAGTGGGGTTATACTACCTGTCAAACACAGTGATTGGGCTTCACCAATAGTGGTGGTACCCAAGAAAGAAGAAGATTGCATTCGAATGTGCGTTGATTACAAAGTCACTGTGAATCGGTGGGTCGAAACAGAGCATTACCCCTTACCCAAACCAGTTGATATATTCGCATCACTAGCGGGTAAAAAAGTTTTAACAGTACTCGATCTTAAGAACGCATATCAGCAGTTGAAAGTTGCTAAAGTGTCGCAGCCTGTATTGACTATCAATACACATCAGGGTCTGTACCGGTTTAAACGTCTTCCTTTTGGGATTAGCAGTGCTCCTGCTATTTTCCAATCTATGATAGATAGATAATTGGCAGGAATTCCCCGTGTTAATGTCTATCTTGACGATGTGTTGATAGTGGGTGTAGATTTCGAGGAAAACTTGCGCATATTAAGGCTTGTTCTTGAACGCCTTAGCGAATATAACATCAGAGTAAACTTGGCTAAATGTAAGTTCTTTTGCTCTAGTGTAGAGTACCTGGGTCACATACTAGATGCCGAGGGAGTTCATCCAACTTTGGAGAAGGTTGAGGCAATCCAAAATGCGCCCGAGCCAGTGAACCTACTTCAGTTGCAATCCTATCTGGGTCTGCTTAATTTCTACAATCGGTTCTTACCAAATGTCTCGTCAGAGTTAAAACCTCTGCACCGTTTGCTAAAGAAAGGGCAAGACTGGTTGTGGACAAAGGAATGTAGCAGTGCTTTTGCACTCAGCAAAAAATTACTCATCGATAATCAGGTTATAGTTCCGTATGATCCGTCGAAAGCTATGATAGTAACGTGCGACGCGTCTCAGTATGGCGTTGGAGCCGTGTTGTCTCTCGTCATAGATAATGTAGAGCGTCCGGTGTGTTTCGCCTCATCTACATTAAACAAGGCACAGCAGGGTTATTCCCAAGTGGAAAAGGAGGCCCTAGGAATCATCCACGGGGCTCAGAGTTTCCATAAATACCTGTACGGGCATCCTTTTACCCTTGTCACTGATCATTTGCCCTTAAAATCCATCTTGGGGCCAAAAAAAGGCATTCCCACGTTAGCCGCAGCTCGACTGCAACGTTGGGCAATTATCCTATCAGCATATACTTATGACATACAATATAGGAAAGGCAGGGATATTGCCAATGCTGATGCATTGTCCAGATTGCCTTTACCTTATAAAAGTTTCAAAACTAGCTGTTAGTTCTCGCCTGTTAATCGTGTGTGTGAGTCTTTCTTATCCGACAGACCATGTACCGCCAGAGACATAGCTAAAAGCACTGCAAAAGATGGAGTTTTGTCAAGAGTTTTGACTCTTACCCAACAAGGTTGGCCAACATCAGTGGTTGACCCAACTCTTAAACCGTTCTTTGTCCGTAGAAACGAGCTATCAGTCGATGAAAGTTCTGTAACATGGGCAGTGTTGTAAAGTAACTGAGTAAAAGTAATTGAGTAAAAGTAATTAACTACTTTTTGAGTAACTGAGTTACTACTTTAATTACTTTTTTTCAATGTAACTGTAACTGTAACTCAATTACTTTTATAAGTAATTATACTCAGTTTTCAGTTATTTTTTAGAGTTACTTTTCTTAAGCATGCTCGTTCTGTAGTGGTACAAAATTAAAAAAATACCGCTTTGAATCAACCTAAAAAACAAACAAAAAACGAATTTTTTTGTGTTTCATATGATAGAACTACATTTTTCTACGATTTTGTATTGCCCGCTAAGGACAGGCCAGCTGATAGTTCTAGGCGCCAACCGACGTAGCGGCTCAGCACCGCAGGGTTAACAACACCGTGGAGTGTTATGTTTCTAAAGGCTAACAAAATTGGTCAGCTGTCGCCCGACAAATAAAGGCTATTCTCCTCTACCTTTTATTTCTTAACGCCCTGCCAGACGACAACATTATTTTCGAAATAATGTTTTGGAAACATCGGGAATAACATGAAATTAACATGGTGTCTTATGGAAGAAAATATCATTGTATTGATGTTTCCAATACTTTATTTTCAAAATTATGTTGCTCGTCTGGTGGGGCTTTCATAAGAAAATTAAAATTAAATATTCTAATACCTATACTTTCATATTTTTTTCATCAGAACTTAAAATGTAAACGGTAAAGTGTTCCTTAGTAGTAGAAGTAGTAGTAGAAGTAGTAGTAGTAGTAGTAGTAGTAGTAGTAGTAGTAGTAGTAGTAGTAGTAGTAGTAGTAGTAGTAGTAGTAGTAGTAGTAGTAGTAGTAGTAGTAGTAGTAGTAGTAGTAGTAGTAGTAGTAGTAGTAGTAGTAGTAGTAGTAGTAGTAGGTAGTAGTAGTAGTAGTAGTAGTAGTAGTAGTAGTAGTAGTAGTAGTGGTAGTGGTAGTAGTAGTAGTATTAGTAGTAGTAGTAGTAGTAGTAGTAGTAGTAGTAGTAGTAGTAGCAGTAGTAGTAGTAGACATGTAGGTGTTAGTAATGAAGTACCATTATAACTATAAGCCTGAATAAATATATAATTAGCAAAAACAAACAGTTTTGCGTGCCATTATTGCGTGCCATTATTTCCAGTAAGAAAATATTTTTTATTTGTAATGCTGTCAGCTATTGCATTTTTAAGAAATTTCATGATGTAACTTAAAAAGTAACTCAGTTACTTCATAAAGTAACTGTAACTGTAACTCAGTTACTTTAGGGAAAAAGTAACTGTAACTGTAACTGAATTACTTTCCCAAGCAAGTAACTGTAACTGTAACTGAATTACTTTCTAAAAGTAACTTTTACAACACTGAACATGGGCAAATAGAGTAGTCATACCGGAGAGCATGAGAAGTCATGTGCTATCTTTGTTACATGATCAGCATCCGGGCATTGTCCGCATGAAACTACTAGCTAGAAGTCACATCTGGTGGCCTGGTCTGGTATCGATAGTGATATCGAACAATTGTCCCTGACCTGCGAGGCATGTCAGCTTTCAAGAGGGGTTCTCCAAAAGGCTCCCTTGCACAATTGGCCAGCACCAGTTAAGCGATAGCAACGCATTCACCTAGATTTTGCTAAAAAAGAAAATGTTATGCTTCTGGTTTTGGTGGATAGTTTTTCCAAGTGGCTCGAGGTATGGCCCATGGCTACTACCACGGCGGAGAAGGTTATTGAAAAGCTTCGCTCTGTGATATCCATATTTGGATTTCCCGAAACAATCGTCACCGACAATGGTCCTCCGTTTAGTTCGAAAGAGCAAAGTCGTTTCTGCACGGCAAATGGGATTCATTTGATGCACAGTCCACCGTATCATCCTGCGTCAAATGGGTTGGCGGAACGAAATGTCCAGACAGTGAAGCATGTGTTATCTAAGTTCAACATAGGGTCCGAGAAACTTGACAAAAACAAAGGTGTGCGTAGCTTACAGCACTGAATTGATAACTTTCTGTTTCATTTTCGCACTACTCCCACCACTGTAACTAAAGTATCGCCTGCGGAGATAATGTTAAAGTTTAAACCTCGCACCAAACTTGATATGCTACAGCCCAACCTAGGATCAACCTTACAGAGAAACAGTAATGAAGTCGAAAAGACATTTAATACTAAGTTTAAACGCCACCAAAAGGTTTTTCTAGTGGGTGAACAGGTATTGGTACGTTCTGTAAATCAAACATGTCATGATGTTAAGTGGCAAAGGGGCGAGGTCAAGCTCAAATTGAGTGATGTAACGTATTTAGTGGATGTAAATGGTATTGGTAGAGTGAGGATGGTCCATTCTGACCACCTTAAACATTCATGTTTGCCAAGTGTTGAGCAGAAGAATAATGGAATTGAGGTGTTGTTACCCACACATGATAACTTTCGTTCTGAGCATTCAGAAATGGCTAAGCCATACGAAAGTGTGGAGCAACCAAGTCCACCCTTAGTGTCATCTCAACCTGCCACCTCTCCTTCTACACATGTCACACCCCCGCCTCCATTCGTGTCATCACCAACTCCTGTCCAGTCTGATAGGCAGGCTCCACCAATCCGACGCTCCGAGCGTTCCCGTAAGGTGCCGAAAAGGTTGAATTTGTAGAATGGTTAAGTGTATGTAAAACATGGTATAACTTGTAACTATTGTATAACCAGTGGTTGTAGTACATCAGTATGAATATTTCCTCCTAGATTTAAGTGGATAACTACATGTGTTTTCAGTTTAAAACATTAACCTAAGATAAATGAGATGAGCAGTGTTACTCTTATTTAATTTTAGAAGGGAGAAATGTTGTGTATTTAGATCTCTGTTTGAATTGGCGCTTTCCTAGCAGCCATTTGTAAAACCGGGTCTTCCGGTCTACCATTGTACTTTGTCTGATCATGAATAAATCCGCTTGTATATCACGACGAATTGCGTTGTATTTAGTTATTTTCTTATGGAAACACAATACTCTCGTAAACCTTAATCGTTAGTCTTACTAATTTGTTGTGAAACGAGCTTTAGCAGCGGTTCCATCCAATATCATGTTATTCAACCATGATCGAACTAATTAAGCAATACGTGGTATAACACTAAAAAACCATGTGATCACTGCGTAGGCTCTTGTGCTGAAATATGCTGTTGTGGGTGGAATTTGCATCATTTCGCTCGGTATTTATAATAATGATCATACAATTAGACCCATTAAAAATGTTTCAAGGAAAAAATGTGTTCTTTCGTTCTTCGCTCGGTCATTCCGTCCTTCACGTGTTGATGTGAACTTTGTCCGTGATAATGAGTCACATGACGGGTAGATATAGCCCAGAGGTTGGGAGAGGAGAAGTCAGAAGATCAGTGACTTTTGCAGAAGCATCTCCTTTCCTCGAGTGTTTCGATGTTAGTGGTTCTGGCAACGAGTGCAAGACACGATCCTTTACTCGCTAGGTCCATGTTCTCAAAGGTAAGCGCGTCCACTGGGTTCAGTATTATATTGCACGGTTATTGTGTCAGTGGCTCTTCGCCTTAACAGAGAAGCATACCTCTACGTCAAAAACAGCACACAATTTTCATTTTTAAATTATATCACAAGAATGGGCTTCGAAATCGAAAAACTGAATCAACAACGCACTGTAGTTTAGTAAGCCCTACACATTGAATGCTCTAAGTCGTGACTTATATTAAAATCAGTATGTTTTTTTATAAATAATTAATTTTATTACTAATTATCGAATTATAATCAAAATACTACTCTAATGGTTATAATATTTTGTTCAGTCTGTTGGGCTTACCAAAGCACAGTGCGTTGCAGATTTAGATTTTCGATTTCTTGTTACAATCTGAGATATAATTTAAAAATGCACATTTTCTGCGGTTTTTGACGTAGAGACTATCCTTCATTGATCAACGATAAAAATAAGATGATATTTCAATGCAAAAAAGTCGTACAAAAGTGGGCTCTTCTTATTGTGACTGAAAATGGATTAAACCGAATACATATTCCAACCCAATATAAAATAAATCTATAATTCGTAATAGGCGTCTTAATTCGTTCATCAACAATAATTAAGTGCAATTTTATGGTAATTTATGTTTATACATCCCTGCAAAAAGTGAGCATTTATTTCTGAATGTGCAGGTGTTGAGTATAGTGGTAATGACAGTGCTGACGACTAGGAATCACTTCAAATAAAGTGTTTACACTATGAAAACGCTCTGTTTGACGCGTTGATAAGCGAGCGCGTCCATATCTACGAACGTTCTGGCGAAAAGATCTCAAAGCTAATAAAAACAACAATTCAAGAATGTGCATTTCAAATTTTTTTCTAATTTCCATAGCTATTATACTTCGCGATATTGTTGAATGCAATGTGCGTTGCTAAAAATTTTCGTTGTCTTTCTGTCTAGTGTTTTCGCGGTGGTCCGCCACCGTTAGTAACAGTTATTGAGTGTAACTTTGTAACTTTTCGAACGATTTTGCCTCAAAAATATACACCTTTAATCCACATCGAGGCTTGTAGATGGTCCAAATTTCAAGTTGATCGGACTTTCCGTTCGACCGCTATCGACAGACATAAAATCAAAACAAAAAACAAACATAATGAAGTGCCATGATGAGTCTAGTACGAAAAAAAAACAGAACGAAGTGCCATAAGAGTCTCGTGGAGACGCTCGCTTCGCTCGCTTAATAAAAGTGGAGACATAGTTTGTGATGACAATGTCTGTCCGTCACCGTCTGTTCTTTTATATCACTTTCCTAGTATTTGCCCATGTTCAAGTTTTTAAAAACTGTATGGGCTGTGTTGTTTGCAAATATATTTATGTAATAGTTATATCTATGAACAACAACAACAAGATGCAAATAAAAGATTGGTGAACTGAACTGTCTCGTTTCAGACGATGCAGTGGTCAACAGTTGTTACTCTGGTTGCCCTCGTGGTTGTATTATCGAGTTGTCTGCAGACGACGGCGGCGAGCCCAGTGCACAAGGACTGGTCCCACGATGAGGCTCCCGCCAGCGACGAGTGCAAGGTAAGACCCACGCCACATGAAAACACGCATCCAAAACGTAATACGAAATTGTGACCTCAAAGTTTTATAGCGATGTCTTGCATGAGGCCCGGTATTATGAAATATTTCGAAACGTACTAACTATTTCATAATAGTGGATCCTAGTCTTCTCGAAGTAGTAAAGAAGTAGACCAACGCATTGTCGGTTCTTTTGTATTATTACCATGCAGTATCTCTCTATAAGAACGTTCTAAACATGATTTTTCTCCTTCAATTGTACTTCGGCCACAATGTTGGAATAAAAATAAACGGAGGCCTACTCATGTAAATCTACAGGAAAAAAATATTAACGGTAGCACTATATAGAAGTCTACAAATAATTTTAGAATAAATATAAGTATGAAAAAAGAGGAAACAGATGGTACTAAAAACTTGAAGTTAACCTTCGATACACAAAAGAAACAATAATTTATTAACCGAATTTGGCAAACACTTACATTATTATTATTATTATTATTCTTGGAGTTTTAAGGCACAAAACAGCAAGGTTATCAGTGCCTATCATAGGCGCCGACTTGTTAACATTTCAGGGGGGGCTCAAAGAAATGACTCGCATACACATTGGAGACACAGATAGTAGTTACGAAGTTGGGATAGATTTATAGAGGTGCTATAGTTCAGAGAAATATCCAAATCCTCCTTGAAAAAAACGTTTAAACTTCTCCGTCAATTTTTGAAGTTGCAAATTGTTTCATTTTGGCCATGTGATTGATTACTTTTACCTGAAACCCATTTCGAAAATTTGATCACAAACTTGAAAACGTACTTACAGATATGTCGTTTGGTAAGCATGAGCGTCACTGCCATCGTTAAGTCGACGGGGTATTTTCCTTTTTCTGCAGAAAGGTTGGTTCTACTAAATGAAGCTTGTGAGCTCGACTGTGATTTTTCCCGTCGCTAAATATCCGTCACGACGTAATACTAATACCTCGATTGCCGTTGTAATTGTGGCGATCTTAGGCTGCGACATTTAAAAATAGAGGCAAGTGTTTTGAAAAATTTCGA